>OZ022227.1:26841078-27115341 GCA_963978835.1 Tenthredo scrophulariae
AACGCAAAATTTACGAGATATCGACGTGGAAACGTGAAAAATGATCCAATTTTTCACTCTCGAAAATTCGTGTTTTTTAGTGTAATATGCCATTTACAATCGATTGCGACGGGTTCTGGGTCCTGGAAACGCATAATTTTCGAGATATCGACGTGGAAACGTGAGAAATGATCTAATTTTTCACCTTCTAAAATTCGTGATTTCGAGTGTAATATGCCATTTCGAATCGATTGGGACGGGTCCCGGGTCCTGGAAACGCATAATTTTCGAGATATCGCCGTGAAAACGTGAAAAATGATCCAATTTTTCACCTTCGAAAATTCGTGTTTTTTAGTGTAATATGCCATTTAGAATCGATTGCGACGGGTCCCGGGTCCTGGAAACGCATAATTTACGAGATATCGACGTGGAAACGTAGAAAATGATCTAATCTTTCATTCTCAAAAATTCGTGTTTTTCAGTGTAATGAGCCATTTAGAATCGATTGCGACCGGTCCTGGGTCCTGAAAACGCATAATCTCTGAGATATCGACGTGGAAACGTGAAAAATGATCCAATTTTTCACTTTCGAAAATTCGTGTTTTTCAGTGTAATATGCCATTTAGAATCGATTGCGACGGGTTCTAGGTCCTGAAAACGCATAATTTTCGAGATATCAACGTGGAAACGTAAAAAATGATCTAATTTTTCATTCTCAAAAATTCGTGTTTTCCAATGTAATATGCCATTTAGAATCGATTGCGACGGGTCCTGGGTCCTGGAAAAGCAACATTTTCGAGATATCGACGTGAAAACGTGAAAAATGATCCAATTTTTTACCTTCGAAAATTCGTGTTTTTGAGTGTTATAATCCATTTAGAATCGATTGCGACGGGTCCCGGGTCTTGAAAACGCATAATTTCCGAGATATTGACGTGGGAACGTGAAAAATGATCTAATTTTTCATTCTCAAAAATTCGTGTTTTTCAGTGTAATATGCCATTTAGAATCGATTGCGACGGGTCCTGGGTCCTGGAAAAGCAACATCTTCGAGATATCGACGTGAAAACGTGAAAAATGATCTCATTTTTTACCTTCGAAAATTCGTGTTTTTGAGTGTAATATGCCATTTAGAATCGATTGCGACGGGTCCCGGGTCCTGGAAACGCATAATTTACGAGATATCGACGTGGAAACGTAGAAAATGATCTAATCTTTCATTCTCAAAAATTCGTGTTTTTCAGTGTAATGAGCCATTTAGAATCGATTGCGACCGGTCCTGGGTCCTGAAAACGCATAATCTCTGAGATATCGACGTGGAAACGTGAAAAATGATCTAATTTTTCACCTTCGAAAATTCGTGTTTTTGAGTGTATCATGCCATTTAGAATTGATTGCGACGGGTCCTGGGTCCTGGAAACACATAATTTTCAAGATATCGACGTGGAAACGTGAAAAATGATCCAATTTTTCACTTTCGAAAATGAGTGTTTTTTAGTGTAATATGCCATTTAGAATCGTTTGCGACGGCTCCCGAGTCCTGGAAACGCAAAATTTACGAGATATCGACGTGGAAACGTGAAAGATGATCCAATTTTTCACTTTCGAAAATTCGTGATTTTGAGTGTAATATGCCATTTTGAATCGATTGCGACGGGTCCCGGGTCCTGAAAACGCATAATTTTCGAGATATCGCCGTGAAAACGTGTAAAATGATCCAATTTTTCACTTTCGAAAATTCGTGTTTTTCAGTGTAATATGCCATTTAGAATCGATTGCGACGGGTTCTAGGTCCTGAAAACGCATAATTTTCGAGATATCAACGTGGAAACGTGAAAAATAATCCAATTTTTCACCTTCGAAAATTCGTGTTTTTGAGTGTAATAAGCCATTTCGAATCGTTTGCGACGGGTCCTGAGTCCTGGAAACGCAAAATTTACGAGATATCGACGTGGAAACGTGAAAAATGATCCAATTTTTCACTCTCGAAAATTCGTGTTTTTGAGTGTAATATGCCATTTAGAATCGTTTGCGACGGGTCCCGAGTCCTGGAAACGCAAAATTTACGAGATATCGACGTAGAAACGTGAAAGATGATCCAATTTTTCACTTTCGAAAATTCGTGATTTTGAGTGTCATATGCCATTGAGAATCGATTGCGACGGGTCCCGGGTCCTGGAAACGCATAATATTCGAGATATCGACGTGGAAACGTGAAAAATGATTCAATCTTCCACTTTCAAAAATTCGTGTTTTGAAGTGTAATATGCCATTTAGAATCGATTTCGACGGGTTCTGGGTCCTGTAAACGCATAATTTTTGAGATATCGACGTGGAAACGTGAGAAATGATCTAATTTTTCACCTTCGAAAATTCGTGATTTTGAGTGTAATATGCCATTTAGAATCGATTGCGACGGGTTCTGGGTCCTGAAAACGCATAATTTTCGAGATATCGACGTGGAAACGTGAGAAATGATCTAATTTTTCACCTTCGAAAATTCGTGATTTTGAGTGTGATATGCCGTTTAGAATCGATTGCGACGGGTTCTGGGTCCTGTAAACGCATAATTTTCGAGATATCGACGTGGAAACGTGAGAAATGATCTAATTTTTCACATTCGAAAATTCGTGATTTTGAGTGTATTATGCCATTTAGAATCGATTGCGACGGGTCCCGGGTCCTGAAAACGCATAATTTTCGATATATCGACCTGGAAACGTGAAAAATGATCTAATTTTACATTCTCAAAAATTCGTGTTTTTCAGTGTAATATGCAATTTAGAATCGATTGCGACGGGTCCCGGGTCCTGAAAACGCATAATTTTCGAGATATCGACGTGGAAACGTAAAAAATGATCTAATTTTTCACCTTCAACAATTCGTGTTTTTGATTGTGTTACGGACACCCGAGCTGAAGGCTCCGAGTGTTGTTGTTATATATAACTTTTGAGAGAGATCCCCGAGCGGCAGAAGATTACTCTTATAGGTCCGCTTGAACTAAGTCCTAAGGACACCTGCGCAATCTGTGAATGGACTAGGAGGAACAATTGACGTGTATCTTTTAGTGCATGCGTTTTATTCGATTATTTCCTATAACACGACTAGCTAACGACTATGCACAGTAACTATTACTATATTGAATGTTATTGAGAAGGAAATATAGAAAAACATAAAACGATTGTGGGTTGAATTTGAATGATTAAGAACTAAAAGAAGATAGAGGAGGGAACGAGCCTACCGAATTAACTCCGAACGTCACTCGAGCCGACTCCAAGAACCCACCGACTCAAGACACCTCGCGCTGGATTCGATAAGTGCAGCTTATGCCGGGCGTCTCAGTTAACGTCAGCTGTCGCGTTGACCTTCTGTTATTTCACGCCCTGGACTGCTTCACTCCTTCGTCCTTCTGGCAGAGTCTTGTAGTCGGTTAGGTGCGGCTAGTGAGTGAGGCTGGAGGGTGATCACTTTGCTCACTTTCGGTATTAGAAAACGACTGTCGAGCAATCACCTCGGTTTCGACAAAGAAACCTCGGGTTGATCGTGGGTGGGGTTTTTGCAAAGTGCTGAATCCGTTGTTTCGGGGGTCATCACACCCGCTGATTCGTTTCCTCCTCTACTTCCGGCCGAGCGCGCGCGTGTAGGAATGCGCTGACTGCACTACTTGCAGTGAAATAAACTTAGAAAAAAATAAGGGAATAGGGCCGTTCGTAACACCCTCCCCCAAGACGCTGGCTCCGGTATCGGAGTCAAGCGTATGAACATTAGAATGGACCCAAAAGTGTCGCGCATTCCTTCCACGCGGTCGCTTTTCCGTTTCTCTAAAGCTAAACTACTTCTAAATTATTTCTATGTTACAGACTAGGCTTAACATTAGGGTTACAATCTTCTTAGGTTTGGTCCGGTTGTTGATTCATCTGGCAGGATGACACCAATCGTTGGGTAAGCCCACGGGTGGGGGTGGATATAGCCTGTCATTGGCTAACTCCCTTTGGCCCGCAGTCCTTCAGTTTGAGCTTGTCTAGATGTTTCAGCTTTCGTTTTCCACATCGATCGGAGATGATCGCGGTGTTCAGGCTAAGGAGCTCCACGATCTCATATGGACCTTCGTAGTAAGGGTCTAGTTTCCCTCGGACCTCACGTTTTGCGTATACTTGATCGCCCACCTGGAATTTGACGGGATTAACCTTCGCGTCATACCTGCGTTTTGAAGCACGTTTTGCATCGTTCAAGTTGTTTCCCCCAACTTCGGCTAATTCATCCAGCCGAGTGACCAGATTTGCCAAGTATTTGGTAGTGGTCGGTACATGTTTGGCCATCGGTAGCGATTCCGTCGTCCGTTTCGGTTTGCCGAAAGCCATTTCATGGGGGGTGAATTTCGTCCCTTCGTGGATGACTGAGTTGTAGCACTGCATGGCGTCAGGCAGCAGCGCATCCCATTCCCGTTGGTCGTGGGCATAGTGACGCAAATAGTCTACCAGACCCGTGTGACTCCGCTCCAGCGATCCGTTCGTCTGGGGGTGGTATCCTGAGGTCATCACGTGGTTAACTTTGTTGATCTTCAGGAATTCCTTCATGTTTTCGCTGGTGAAACTTCTTCCTCGATCGCTGAGTAGAATCAGCGGAATGCTGTAGGGTTTGAAGTAGCCCTGGTCGAGGGCTCTGATGATCGAGACTGAGGTCTGGTCCGGTAGAGCGAATGCGTGGCCCAGTTTCGTGAGTAGGTCCAGAACGGTGAGTATGTATTTATTTCCGCTTCTGGTGGTCGGGAGTGGTCCGACAATATCCACAGCTATTTTCTCCCACGCTTCCACCGGGGTATCTGTAATGATCATGGGTTCTCGGGTTTTAATTCGGGTTACCTTCTGCTTTTGGCAGCTGGTGCAGCATCGGATGACATCCTGCACCTCGTTTCTCATCCCAGGCCAGTGGTATCTTTGTCTTAGCCGTTGATAGGTCTTGGTTACGCCCTTGTGTCCTCCAGTGGTCCCTTCGTGCCATCTTCTCACGATGTTGAGCCTTTCCTCGGGTGCGGGAGTTTCAATTTCCCCCGTACAGAGGTGTATTTGGCACGGGTAGTCTCGAAAGATGGTTTCCACAAGAGATTTCACGATCACAGGCTGCCAAGTCTCTAAGGCGTCTCCCCGTGTGGGGATCCGAACTTCGGTGACCCCTTCGGCTCTCATGGCGGCTTTTAGTAGTTCTAATCCGTCTATGAAGTCTTCAGGAGTTATTCGGTGATAATATTGGTCCATACAGCCGACTGAGAATATGGTCCCCCTTTTTCTTCTGGTAATAGCCACCGCACCTTTCTCCGATATTTTTTCCAAGAGGTCGTCAGGGTGAATGTACTGCATCTCGCGTAGTTGTTTGCCTACCGGAGTAGTAAGTATACAATCAGCTGATATGAAATGTGCATAGTTACCCCTTCGCATCGTCAGCGTGTCTGTGATTACGTCCACCTTGAGCGTACGGTCGTCCTCGTTTCTATCGTGGCCGAGTCTCGTCTTACGCGTAGCGCATCGGCCTACCTCCTTGCCTCTAGTGTCATTGGCCTCGCTGACGTCATCTACGTATGGTACTGTTGTTGTTTCTTCCGGCTGTTCTGGTTCCTCCGCGGATGTCTCTGCGTCCGAAGTAGTCGTTGAGGTGGGCGGCGATCCGTACGGGGTCGATCTTCCCGTGGGCAACAGCGACTTGCGTGGGGTTGGTAGGAATGAGACTCGGTTTTTACTGACCTGCCTCATGGGTTGTAAGCCAGTGGGAGTCTGTTGACACTTGCTGACAGCTGTGTCCTGGTTAGCGGTAATTCCAGGCAGACACGATTGGTTGAGGGATTTTGAGAGTTCCAGAAGTTGTTCTCTTGCAGTCTCTATGGTAAGTGGTTGGGCCTCAATCCATAGGTTATCGGCCTTTTGGTTTAACCGTTGTTGCGTAGTTTCTGCGGGTTGTAAGTCCGAGTGGTTTAGGGCAGCCGCCTTCATAGCTCCGTCTGCGTCATTTTCGTGGCTGTTGTCTCCTGAATCCATCTCTCTGGGATCGTACCTACTCCTCGGGGTCCATGGCCCAGGGTATTCTCTCTGTAACAGATCTTGAATTACCTGGCTGGTGGTTGGGTCCCTCTCCTGGAGCATCTCTTGGAATTCCACCCGATCAGTCGTCAACTCGCATGGCTCGTTGGTCACATCATGGCTAGGACCTGGCCCGTAGCTCGCTTGAACGGTAGTGTCCAAGGAAGTGTCGTCACTTTCCTCGTCTTCCGTATCGTCTTTCCGTTCCTCAGGAATCGCCGAGGTAGTTAGGTCATTCTGCGTGGATGACAGCTGATCCTGTATGCTGGTTCCCAGGTCCACGGATGTAGCGCTGCTTTCGTCGGCACTCACGTAGGTGAGTGGGGCAACCGTAGTGTTACGTGACTGGCTGATTATTGGGCTCAAGTTCGAGTAGGTGATTGGCCCAACTCTCGGGTTGTTACGTAATCGGCTGGCTACTGAGCTGGTATTCGCGTCCTGTTTTGGTACAGGCGGTGGTTTATAGTCCGGATCTGCACCTTTCTTCAGCTTCGCGGGTAGACACGTCATGATAGGGTTACGTGAAAGGGCGTCAGCGTTTGCATTAGCTGTCCCCTTCTTGTAGACGATCTTAAAGTCGTATTCGGCCAACCGCAATCTCCAGCGGGTCAACCTCGAGCTCGGATCCCGATGGTTGTGGAGCCAAACGAGAGCCTGATGATCCGTGTAGAGGGTGAACTCTCTGCCATACAGGTAAGGCCTAAAATAATTAATAGCGAATATTACAGCCAGGCACTCCTTCTCGGAGGTAGAATAGTTGATCTCCGCTTTGTTCAGAAGGCGGGAGGCGTAGTTCACGGGTTGTTCTTCCCCCTTGCCACCCTGACTAAGCACAGCGCCCAGTGCGTAGTCGGAAGCATCGGTCGTCAACACAAATTTTTCGTTGAAATCCGGGTATCTAAGCACAGGTTCCTCACAGAGAGCGTTTCTGAGATCCTCGAAGCTCTGCTGCTGCGCCTCCCCCCATATGAAGGCTGCGCTCTTTTTTAATAAGCTGGTCATTGGTCTAGCACGATCTGCAAAATTGGGTATGAACCGCCTGTAATAACCGGCTAGACCGAGAAATTGTTTAATGTTTTTTTTATCGGTCGGGGCCGGAAATCTTTTGACGGCTTCCAGGTTCTTCGGGTTAGGTTTAACCCCGAACTCTCCGAGAATATGGCCTAGGTACGTCACCTCCGTGCGAAGAAATTCGCACTTATCCGTTTGCAGCTTGAGTCCGTGTTCTCTCAGCCGTTGCAATAGTCGCCTGACCTTGTACCCGTGTTGTTGCAGGTTTGAGGAATATATCACGATGTCGTCCAGGTATACGAATAACTCGGTTCCTTGTAGGCCACTCAACACCAGGTCCATCAAGCGCTGGAACGTGGCAGGAGCATTTTTCAGGCCAAATGGCATACGTGTGTATTCGTAATGCCCGTTGGCCGTGGAGAATGCCGTTTTCTGTTGGTCGTTCGGATTCATGCCGATCTGGTGGAAGCCGCTGGCGAGGTCGAATACGGAGAAATACTTCGCACCACCTACTCTGTCCAATATATCAGTGATATTAGGGAGTGGATAACTATCTCCTACCGTCTTCTCGTTGAGTGCCCGATAGTCAGCCACCATTCTCCACCGTTTGTTCCCTTGAGAGTCCGGTTTCTTAGGGACGATCCACAGGGGTGAGTTGTATGGCGAAGATGATGGTTGCACAATACCGTCCCCGATTAGTCCGGTTACTTGTCTTTGGATCTCTTGTTGGTGGATCGGAGGAAAGCGGTACTGCCTGGTGTGGATAGGCACATCATCAGTAGTAATAATCTTGTGTGTCAGCGTACCTGTTTTTCCCAACTTGTCTCCGGCCAGGTGAAAACGGTCAGAGAATTCTTCGATGATGTCGATCACATGCTTCCTTTCTTCTGCGTTGAGATGTTCGGTACGGAGGCCCCCGATGATCCTGGTGACCCGGTCCTTGCCCAAACTTTCCTCAGGTTCCTCGTCGGATTTAATGTCTTCCATATCTAGATCGTAGGGCTCTAATGGTTGCGGAGCGATGGTGATTTCCACGTCCTCGTCGTTGGCGTTAGTGACCATAGTGTAGCATTTTCCATCGTGATTTCTTACTGCTACTTCCCCGATGTAAACCTGAGGAGGTGTGGCGATACGAGGCAGGTATCCTTCTCGTATACCGTTGTTCTCAACCGGGATCGAGACTTGCGTTCTACTACGGGCGGCTAGTCGCAGAGTTGTTTGGCGGAACTCTTTTTCCACGACGTCTATCTCTCGCCTATTACAGAAAGGAATTGGTTTAATAGGAGCCTCACAAGAAACGATCGTTTTGTGGTGGAAAGAAATTTCTGCCTGATGCTCTAAGCAGAACGGTGATCCAAGAAGTCCAGCTCCGTCGATGTTGGGGTTATCGTGAACGTAAAACAGACTAGTCTTACCCAAGGTAGTAAGGGTCGTGGTTCCAAGGGTGTACAATGGTTCTTGTGATACTCCTATGACTGCTGCCACAAACCTCTCGATGACAGGGGCAGTTTCCCCGAGCGCATCGATGTGCACAAGGTTCACTCCGGCTCCAGTGTCTACGGTGAATTGTCCCTCGCCTTTCTCCAGTTCTGGCGCCCTGATCCTGATTCTCGGGGCTGGGGCTTGAGCAATATGGCACTGGGTTTGAGTTCCGGCTGGGGTTTTCTCCTGTCCTCGTCCTCGAATCGTACGTTCTTCTTGCCTTGCGCTGGATCCGTGTCGTGTCGTCCGCCCTCGTAGTTTAAAGACCCAGTAGAGGAAACGGGAGAGTCACATCGGGCGGTTTCTCGTGAGATAGGCCGGTGAAATGGGTCCTGTACTTCCCGTTGTTTGCGCATCAAGGTTCGACAGTACTCGATCGCATGGCCACTGCGATTACAATAAAGACAGGGCGCATTCTTTTCGCCTGAAGGTGATCGTTCCCTGGAAGGAGAGCGGGAAGGATTAATGTTGAGTACTTTCATTCCTGCACTGAAAACTCTCGCCAGTGCAGTCGGACTGAAATCGTAACGGCTGGATCGTCGTCGACGATCTGCACCCGATGACGTAGTACTATCTTCCGTGGTGGTCATCACAATGTTGTCTCGCCGGCTTTGGTTTCGGCTCTCGTGCTCTCCCCTCGCATCGTGTGACGGCTTCCTAGCCGGGCTGTCATCTCGGTCGCAGTCTTGGTAATTTCCCATGGCCTGTCTCCGATTTCTGCGCGCCCGATTCTCTTCGATGACGAGATCATATGCTTCGTCCAGTGTTCTCGGTGCTTTCGGGACTATAGTGTAGTATATTCTTTCTGGCAGCCCCCGGAGAAAGTTGTCTAAAGCGGTTTTTTCCATATTAGTGATGTACTCACCGCTATTTTGGTAGGCAGCTCGAATGGCGGCGCGTGCCTTGTGTACCAGCTTAGAGGTCCGCCCGACGTATCCTGCCAGGGTCTCTCTGTCTTGTATTTGGAGCCTACCGAGCTCAGCGAGATACGAAGCGGGATCCCTTCCAGGGGCATACCTTTTTTTTAGATGATTGGTCAGTTGCAGGATAGTTGTGAAGTCTTTTCCTTCGACACTGACTCTCGCTGCGTCTACCAATCTGGTTAACACCAATTTGACATATTCCTGTTCTTCTTCTGGTTCGATTAACGTGAAACCGTCCCCGATCTTCCGCAGAACCTCTCCAAGGGGCGGGTGTTCGCCGTCGAACTCTGGTATCCGATCCACTACCTTGAAGAGCGTATCCTGTTGCCTAGAGGACCGAGTATACTCGATGAGAGTAGTTAGCAGCTGGTCGGTATTAGCCATGGTGACGTTGTTATCTGGTTGAGCCCTGGTAGTGGCCCCTGGCGTCGACTCAACTCCGGTATCTGGCGGAAGGTCGTCACCCGATACTCCTTCTGTCGCTGCGTCTGCGTCTCGTGCCGCTGCGGCCAAGCTTAAATGCAGGCTATGCTTTTGACTGGGGGAAAGTACACCGATTATAGGTGATCTCCGACCGAAAGTTATTTCACCCTCTAGGGTTGGTGTGATTGGCGAGTCTAAGGATGTCGAACGGGTAAGTCCGCCCGGCATCAGACTTTGTGTATCGCGCTCTTCACCACTTTAGCCCGGTGATAGGTTTCAAGGCAGTCGGCCCGAATTGACTCGAGAGTTAACCGAAAGGGAGTACGGGAAGGGTGAATGAGGGATCGCAGACAAGGATTGAACTATTATCAATAAAACTATAATGAACAAAATAATAAAAAGGAATAAAACTACACTCACTGCGTATCGCGTGATTGGAATGTACCGCGTCAGCAGGTTCGTTACTTCGCGACGTTTCCTAAGGCCGTTGACGTACGGCGGCTCAGATTCTCACTAGGTCGAGTCACAGAATGCACAGTTTAAGCGAACCCCACACTTAGCACCATTTGTTACGGACACCCGAGCTGAAGGCTCCGAGTGTTGTTGTTATATATAACTTTTGAGAGAGATCCCCGAGCGGCAGAAGATTACTCTCATAGGTCCGCTTGAACTAAGTCCTAAGGACACCTGCGCAATCTGTGAATGGACTAGGAGGAACAATTGACGTGTATCTTTTAGTGCATGCGTTTTATTCGATTATTTCCTATAACACGACTAGCTAACGACTATGCACAGTAACTATTACTATATTGAATGTTATTGAGAAGGAAATATAGAAAAACATAAAACGATTGTGGGTTGAATTTGAATGATTAAGAACTAAAAGAAGATAGAGGAGGGAACGAGCCTACCGAATTAACTCCGAACGTCACTCGAGCCGACTCCAAGAACCCACCGACTCAAGACACCTCGCGCTGGATTCGATGAGTGCAGCTTATGCCGGGCGTCTCAGTTAACGTCAGCTGTCGCGTTGACCTTCTGTTATTTCACGCCCTGGACTGCTTCACTCCTTCGTCCTTCTGGCAGAGTCTTGTAGTCGGTTAGGTGCGGCTAGTGAGTGAGGCTGGAGGGTGATCACTTTGCTCACTTTCGGTATTAGAAAACGACTGTCGAGCAATCACCTCGGTTTCGACAAAGAAACCTCGTGTTGATCGTGGGTGGGGTTTTTGCAAAGTGCTGAATCCGTTGTTTCGGGGGTCATCACACCCGCTGATTCGTTTCCTCCTCTACTTCCGGCCGAGCGCGCGCGTGTAGGAATGCGCTGACTGCACTACTTGCAGTGAAATAAACTTAGAAAAAAATAAGGGAATAGGGCCGTTCGTAACAATTGTAATATGCCATTTAGAATCGATTGCGACGGGTCCCGAGTCCTGGAAACGCATAATTTTCGAGATATCGACGTCAAAACGTGAAGAATGATCCAATTTTTCACTTCTGGAAATTCGTGTTTTCTAGTGTAATATGCCATTTAGAATCGATTGCAACGGGTCTCAGGTCTTGGAAACGCATGATTTTTGAGATATCGACGTGGAAACGTGAAAAATGATCCAATTTTTTAACTTCGAAAATTCGTGTTTTTGAGTGTAATATGCCATTTAGAATCGATTGCGACGGGTCCCGGGTCCTGGAAACGCATAATTTTCGAGATATCGACGTGAAAACGTGAAAAATGATCTAATTTTTCATTCACAAAAATTCGTGTTTTTCATGTAATATGCCATTTAGAATCGATTGCGACGGGTCCTGGGTCCTGAACACGCATAATTTTCGAGATATCGACGTCAAAACGTGAAGAATGATCCAATTTTTCACTTTCGAAAATTCGTGTTTTCTAGTGTAATATGCCATTTAGAATCGATTGCGACGGGTCCCAGGTCCGGGAAACGCATGATTTTTAAGATATCGACGTGGAAACGTGAAAAATGATCCAATTTTTCACCTACGAAAATTCGTGTTTTTGAGTGTAATATGCCATTTAGAATCGTTTGCGACGGGTCCCGAGTCCTGGAAACGCAAAATTTACGGGATATCGACGTAGAAACGTGAAAGATGATCCAATTTTTCACTTTCGAAAATTCGTGATTTTGAGTGTCATATGCCATTTTGAATCGATTGCGACGGGTCCCGGGTCCTGGAAACGCATAATTTTCAAGATATCGACGTGGAAACGTGAAAAATGATCCAATTTTTCACTTTCGAAAATTCGTGTTTTTCAGTGTAATATGCCATTTAGAATCGATTGCGACGGGTTCTAGGTCCTGAAAACGCATAATTTTCGAGATATCAACGTGGAAACGTGAAAAATAATCCAATTTTTCACCTTCGAAAATTCGTGTTTTTGAGTGTAATAAGCCATTTAGAATCGTTTGCGACGGGTCCTGAGTCCTGGAAACGCAAAATTTACGAGATATCGACGTGGAAACGTGGAAAATGATCCAATTTTTCACTCTCGAAAATTCGTGTTTTTTAGTGTAATATGCCATTTACAATCGATTGCGACGGGTTCTGGGTCCTGGAAACGCATAATTTTCGAGATATCGACGTGGAAACGTGAGAAATGATCTAATTTTTCACCTTCTAAAATTCGTGATTTCGAGTGTAATATGCCATTTCGAATCGATTGGGACGGGTCCCGGGTCCTGGAAACGCATAATTTTCGAGATATCGCCGTGAAAACGTGAAAAATGATCCAATTTTTCACCTTCGAAAATTCGTGTTTTTTAGTGTAACATGCCATTTAGAATCGATTGCGACGGGTCCCGGGTCCTGGAAACGCATAATTTTCGAGATATCGACGTGAAAACGTGAAAAATGATCTAATTTTTCATTCACAAAAATTCGTGTTTTTCATGTAATATGCCATTTAGAATCGATTGCGACGGGTCCTGGGTCCTGAACACGCATAATTTTCGAGATATCGACGTCAAAACAAGAAGAATGATCCAATTTTTCACTTTCGAAAATTCGTGTTTTCTAGTGTAATATGCCATTTAGAATCGATTGCGACGGGTCCCAGGTCCGGGAAACGCATGATTTTTAAGATATCGACGTGGAAACGTGAAAAATGATCCAATTTTTCACCTACGAAAATTCGTGTTTTTGAGTGTAATATGCCATTTAGAATCGTTTGCGACGGGTCCCGAGTCCTGGAAACGCAAAATTTACGAGATATCGACGTAGAAACGTGAAAGATGATCCAATTTTTCACTTTCGAAAATTCGTGATTTTGAGTGTCATATGCCATTTTGAATCGATTGCGACGGGTCCCGGGTCCTGGAAACGCATAATTTTCGAGATATCGACGTGGAAACGTGAAAAATGATCCAATTTTTCACTTTCGAAAATTCGTGTTTTTCAGTGTAATATGCCATTTAGAATCGATTGCGACGGGTTCTAGGTCCTGAAAACGCATAATTTTCGAGATATCAACGTGGAAACGTGAAAAATAATCCAATTTTTCACCTTCGAAAATTCGTGTTTTTGAGTGTAATAAGCCATTTAGAATCGTTTGCGACGGGTCCTGAGTCCTGGAAACGCAAAATTTACGAGATATCGACGTGGAAACGTGGAAAATGATCCAATTTTTCACTCTCGAAAATTCGTGTTTTTTAGTGTAATATGCCATTTACAATCGATTGCGACGGGTTCTGGGTCCTGGAAACGCATAATTTTCGAGATATCGACGTGGAAACGTGAGAAATGATCTAATTTTTCACCTTCTAAAATTCGTGATTTCGAGTGTAATATGCCATTTCGAATCGATTGGGACGGGTCCCGGGTCCTGGAAACGCATAATTTTCGAGATATCGCCGTGAAAACGTGAAAAATGATCCAATTTTTCACCTTCGAAAATTCGTGTTTTTTAGTGTAACATGCCATTTAGAATCGATTGCGACGGGTCCCGGGTCCTGGAAACGCATAATTTTCGAGATATCGACGTGAAAACGTGAAAAATGATCTAATTTTTCATTCACAAAAATTCGTGTTTTTCATGTAATATGCCATTTAGAATCGATTGCGACGGGTCCTGGGTCCTGAACACGCATAATTTTCGAGATATCGACGTCAAAACAAGAAGAATGATCCAATTTTTCACTTTCGAAAATTCGTGTTTTCTAGTGTAATATGCCATTTAGAATCGATTGCGACGGGTCCCAGGTCCGGGAAACGCATGATTTTTAAGATATCGACGTGGAAACGTGAAAAATGATCCAATTTTTCACCTACGAAAATTCGTGTTTTTGAGTGTAATATGCCATTTAGAATCGTTTGCGACGGGTCCCGAGTCCTGGAAACGCAAAATTTACGAGATATCGACGTAGAAACGTGAAAGATGATCCAATTTTTCACTTTCGAAAATTCGTGATTTTGAGTGTCATATGCCATTTTGAATCGATTGCGACGGGTCCCGGGTCCTGGAAACGCATAATTTTCGAGATATCGACGTGGAAACGTGAAAAATGATCCAATTTTTCACTTTCGAAAATTCGTGTTTTTCAGTGTAATATGCCATTTAGAATCGATTGCGACGGGTTCTAGGTCCTGAAAACGCATAATTTTCGAGATATCAACGTGGAAACGTAAAAAATGATCTAATTTTTCATTCTCAAAAATTCGTGTTTTCCAGTGTAATATGCCATTTAGAATCGATTGCGACGGGTCCTGGGTCCTGGAAAAGCAACATTTTCGAGATATCGACGTGAAAACGTGAAAAATGATCCAATTTTTTACCTTCGAAAATTCGTGTTTTTGAGTGTTATAATCCATTTAGAATCGATTGCGACGGGTCCCGGGTCTTGAAAACGCATAATTTCCGAGATATTGACGTGGGAACGTGAAAAATGATCTAATTTTTCATTCTCGAAAATTCGTGTTTTTCAGTGTAATATGCCATTTAGAATCGATTGCGACGGGTCCTGGGTCCTGGAAAAGCAACATCTTCGAGATATCGACGTGAAAACGTAAAAAATGATCTCATTTTTCACCTTCGAAAATTCGTGTTTTTGAGTGTAATATGCCATTTAGAATCGATTGCGACGGGTCCCGGGTCCTGGAAACGCATAATTTACGAGATATCGACGTGGAAACGTAGAAAATGATCTAATCTTTCATTCTCAAAAATTCGTGTTTTTCAGTGTAATGAGCCATTTAGAATCGATTGCGACCGGTCCTGGGTCCTGAAAACGCATAATCTCTGAGATATCGACGTGGAAGCGTGAAAAATGATCTAATTTTTCACCTTCGAAAATTCGTGTTTTTGAGTGTATCATGCCATTTAGAATTGATTGCGACGGGTCCTGGGTCCTGGAAACACATAATTTTCAAGATATCGACGTGGAAACGTGAAAAATGATCCAATTTTTCACTTTCGAAAATGAGTGTTTTTTAGTGTAATATGCCATTTAGAATCGTTTGCGACGGGTCCCGAGTCCTGGAAACGCAAAATTTACGAGATATCGACGTGGAAACGTGAAAGATGATCCAATTTTTCACTTTCGAAAATTCGTGATTTTGAGTGTAATATGCCATTTTGAATCGATTGCGACGGGTCCCGGGTCCTGAAAACGCATAATTTTCGAGATATCGCCGTGAAAACGTGTAAAATGATCCAATTTTTCACCTTCGAAAATTCGTGTTTTTTAGTGTAATATGCCATTTAGAATCGATTGCGACGGGTCCCGGGTCCTGGAAACGCATAATTTTCGAGATATCGACGTGAAAACGTGAAAAATGATCCAATTTTTTAACTTCGAAAATTCGTGTTTTTGAGTGTAATATGCCATTTAGAATCGATTGCGACGGGTCCCGGGTCCTGGAAACGCATAATTTTCGAGATATCGACGTGAAAACGTGAAAAATGATCTAATTTTTCATTCACAAAAATTCGTGTTTTTCATGTAATATGCCATTTAGAATCGATTGCGACGGGTCCTGGGTCCTGAACACGCATAATTTTCGAGATATCGACGTCAAAACGTGAAGAATGATCCAATTTTTCACTTTCGAAAATTCGTGTTTTCTAGTGTAATATGCCATTTAGAATCGATTGCGACGGGTCCCAGGTCCGGGAAACGCATGATTTTTAAGATATCGACGTGGAAACGTGAAAAATGATCCAATTTTTCACCTACGAAAATTCGTGTTTTTGAGTGTAATATGCCATTTAGAATCGTTTGCGACGGGTCCCGAGTCCTGGAAACGCAAAATTTACGAGATATCGACGTAGAAACGTGAAAGATGATCCAATTTTTCACTTTCGAAAATTCGTGATTTTGAGTGTCATATGCCATTTTGAATCGATTGCGACGGGTCCCGGGTCCTGGAAACGCATAATTTTCGAGATATCGACGTGGAAACGTGAAAAATGATCCAATTTTTCACTTTCGAAAATTCGTGTTTTTCAGTGTAATATGCCATTTAGAATCGATTGCGACGGGTTCTAGGTCCTGAAAACGCATAATTTTCGAGATATCAACGTGGAAACGTAAAAAATGATCTAATTTTTCATTCTCAAAAATTCGTGTTTTCCAGTGTAATATGCCATTTAGAATCGATTGCGACGGGTCCTGGGTCCTGGAAAAGCAACATTTTCGAGATATCGACGTGAAAACGTGAAAAATGATCCAATTTTTTACCTTCGAAAATTCGTGTTTTTGAGTGTTATAATCCATTTAGAATCGATTGCGACGGGTCCCGGGTCTTGAAAACGCATAATTTCCGAGATATTGACGTGGGAACGTGAAAAATGATCTAATTTTTCATTCTCGAAAATTCGTGTTTTTCAGTGTAATATGCCATTTAGAATCGATTGCGACGGGTCCTGGGTCCTGGAAAAGCAACATCTTCGAGATATCGACGTGAAAACGTAAAAAATGATCTCATTTTTCATCTTCGAAAATTCGTGTTTTTGAGTGTAATATGCCATTTAGAATCGATTGCGACGGGTCCCGGGTCCTGGAAACGCATAATTTACGAGATATCGACGTGGAAACGTAGAAAATGATCTAATCTTTCATTCTCAAAAATTCGTGTTTTTCAGTGTAATGAGCCATTTAGAATCGATTGCGACCGGTCCTGGGTCCTGAAAACGCATAATCTCTGAGATATCGACGTGGAAGCGTGAAAAATGATCTAATTTTTCACCTTCGAAAATTCGTGTTTTTGAGTGTATCATGCCATTTAGAATTGATTGCGACGGGTCCTGGGTCCTGGAAACACATAATTTTCAAGATATCGACGTGGAAACGTGAAAAATGATCCAATTTTTCACTTTCGAAAATGAGTGTTTTTTAGTGTAATATGCCATTTAGAATCGTTTGCGACGGGTCCCGAGTCCTGGAAACGCAAAATTTACGAGATATCGACGTGGAAACGTGAAAGATGATCCAATTTTTCACTTTCGAAAATTCGTGATTTTGAGTGTAATATGCCATTTTGAATCGATTGCGACGGGTCCCGGGTCCTGAAAACGCATAATTTTCGAGATATCGCCGTGAAAACGTGTAAAATGATCCAATTTTTCACCTTCGAAAATTCGTGTTTTTTAGTGTAATATGCCATTTAGAATCGATTGCGACGGGTCCTGGGTCCTGGAAAAGCACTATTCTCGAGATATCGACGTGAAAACGTGGAAAATGATCTAATTTTTTAACTTCGAAAATTCGTGTTTTTCAGTGTAATATGCTATTTAGAATCGATTGCGACGGGTCCCGGGTCCTGGAAACGCATAATTTTCGAGATATCGACGTGGAAACGTGGAAAATGATCTAATTTTTCATTCACAAAAATTCGTGTTTTTCATGTAATATGCCATTTAGAATCGATTGCGACGGGTCCTGGGTCCTGAACACGCATAATTTTCGAGATATCGACGTCAAAACGTGAAGAATGATCCAATTTTTCACATTCGAAAATTCGTGTTTTCTAGTGTAATATGCCATTGAGAATCGATTGCGACGGGTCCCAGGTCCGGGAAACGCATGATTTTTAAGATATCGACGTGGAAACGTGGAAAATGATCCAATTTTTCACCTACGAAAATTCGTGATTTTGAGTGTCATATGCCATTTTGAATCGATTGCGACGGGTCCCGGGTCCTGGAAACGCATAATTTTCGAGATATCGACGTGGAAACGTGAAAAATGATCCAATTTTTCACTTTCGAAAATTCGTGTTTTTCAGTGTAATATGCCATTTAGAATCGATTGCGACGGGTTCTAGGTCCTGAAAACGCATAATTTTCGAGATATCAACGTGGAAACGTGAAAAATGATCCAATTTTTCACCTTCGAAAATTCGTGTTTTTGAGTGTAATATGCCATTTAGAATCGTTTGCGACGGGTCCTGGGTCCTGGAAACACATAATTTTCAAGATATCGACGTGGAAACGTAAAAAATGATCTAATTTTTCATTCTCAAAAATTCGTGTTTTCCAGTGTAATATGCCATTTAGAATCGATTGCGACGGGTCCTGGGTCCTGGAAAAGCAACATTTTCGAGATATCGACGTGAAAACGTGAAAAATGATCCAATTTTTTACCTTCGAAAATTCGTGTTTTTGAGTGTTATAATCCATTTAGAATCGATTGCGACGGGTCCCGGGTCTTGAAAACGCATAATTTCCGAGATATTGACGTGGGAACGTGAAAAATGATCTAATTTTTCATTCTCAAAAATTCGTGTTTTTCAGTGTAATATGCCATTTAGAATCGATTGCGACGGGTCCTGGGTCCTGGAAAAGCAACATCTTCGAGATATCGACGTGAAAACGTGAAAAATGATCTCATTTTTCACCTTCGAAAATTCGTGTTTTTGAGTGTGATATGCCATTTAGAATCGATTGCGACGGGTCCCGGGTCCTGGAAACGCATAATTTACGAGATATCGACGTGGAAACGTAGAAAATGATCTAATCTTTCATTCTCAAAAATTCGTGTTTTTCAGTGTAATGAGCCATTTAGAATCGATTGCGACCGGTCCTGGGTCCTGAAAACGCATAATCTCTGAGATATCGACGTGGAAACGTGAGAAATGATCTAATTTTTTACATTCGAAAATTCGTGATTTTGAGTGTATTATGCCATTTAGAATCGATTGCGACGGATCCCGGGTCCTGAAAACGCATAATTTTCGATATATCGACCTGGAAACGTGAAAAATGATCTAATTTTACATTCTCAAAAATTCGTGTTTTTCAGTGTAATATGCAATTTAGAATCGATTGCGACGGGTCCCGGGTCCTGAAAACGCATAATTTTCGAGATATCGACCTGGAAACGTGAAAAATGATATAATTTTACATTCTCAAAAATTCGTGTTTTTCAGTGTAATATGCCATTGAGAATCGATTGCGACGGGTCCTGGGTCCTGGGAACGCATAATTTCCGAGATATCGACGTGAAAACGTGAAAAATGATCCAATTTTTTAATTTCGAAAATTCGTGTTTTTGAGTGTAATATGCCATTCAGAATCGATTGCGACGGGTCCCGGGTCCTGGAAACGCATAATTTTCGAGATATCGACGTGGAAACGTAAAAAATGATCTAATTTTTCACCTTCAACAATTCGTGTTTTTGATTGTAATATGCCATTTAGAATCGATTGCGACGGGTCCCGAGTCCTGGAAACGCATAATTTTCGAGATATCGACGTCAAAACGTGAAGAATGATCCAATTTTTCACCTCTGGAAATTCGTGTTTTCTAGTGTAATATGCCATTTAGAATCGATTGCGACGGGTCCCGGGTCCTGGAAACGCATAATTTACGAGATATCGACGTGGAAACGTAGAAAATGATCTAATCTTTCATTCTCAAAAATTCGTGTTTTTCAGTGTAATGAGCCATTTAGAATCGATTGCGACCGGTCCTGGGTCCTGAAAACGCATAATCTCTGAGATATCGACGTGAAAACGTGAAAAATGATCTAATTTTTCACCTTCAAAAATTCGTGTTTTTGAGTGTATCATGCCATTTAGAATTGATTGCGACGGGTCCTGGGTCCTGGAAACACATAATTTTCAAGATATCGACGTGGAAACGTGAAAAATGATCCAATTTTTCACTTTCGAAAATGAGTGTTTTTTAGTGTAATATGCCATTTAGAATCGTTTGCGACGGGTCCCGAGTCCTGGAAACGCAAAATTTACGAGATATCGACGTGGAAACGTGAAAGATGATCCAATTTTTCACTTTCGAAAATTCGTGATTTTGAGTGTAATATGCCATTTTGAATCGATTGCGACGGGTCCCGGGTTCTGAAAACGCATAATTTTCGAGATATCGCCGTGAAAACGTGTAAAATGATCCAATTTTTCACCTTCGAAAATTCGTGTTTTTTAGTGTAATATGCCATTTAGAATCGATTGCGACGGGTCCTGGGTCCTGGAAAAGCACTATTTTCGAGATATCGACGTGAAAACGTGGAAAATGATCTAATTTTTTAACTTCGAAAATTCGTGTTTTTGAGTGTAATATGCCATTTAGAATCGATTGCGACGGGTCCCGGGTTCTGAAAACGCATAATTTTCGAGATATCGCCGTGAAAACGTGTAAAATGATCCAATTTTTCACCTTCGAAAATTCGTGTTTTTAGTGTAATATGCCATTTAGAATCGATTGCGACGGGTCCTGGGTCCTGGAAAAGCACTATTCTCGAGATATCGACGTGAAAACGTGGAAAATGATCTAATTTTTTAACTTCGAAAATTCGTGTTTTTGAGTGTAATATGCCATTTAGAATCGATTGCGACGGGTCCCGGGTCCTGGAAACGCATAATTTTCGAGATATCGACGTGGAAACGTGAAAAATGATCTAATTTTTCATTCACAAAAATTCGTGTTTTTCATGTAATATGCCATTTAGAATCGATTGCGACGGGTCCTGGGTCCTGAACACGCATAATTTTCGAGATATCGACGTCAAAACGTGAAGAATGATCCAATTTTTCACATTCGAAAATTCGTGTTTTCTAGTGTAATATGCCATTGAGAATCGATTGCGACGGGTCCCAGGTCCGGGAAACGCATGATTTTTAAGATATCGACGTGGAAACGTGGAAAATGATCCAATTTTTCACCTACGAAAATTCGTGTTTTTGAGTGTAATATGCCATTTAAAATCGTTTGCGACGGGTCCCGAGTCCTGGAAACGCAAAATTTACGAGATATCGACGTAGAAACGTGAAAGATGATCCAATTTTTCACTTTCGAAAATTCGTGATTTTGAGTGTCATATGCCATTTTGAATCGATTGCGACGGGTCCCGGGTCCTGGAAACGCATAATTTTCGAGATATCGACGTGGAAACGTGAAAAATGATCCAATTTTTCACTTTCGAAAATTCGTGTTTTTCAGTGTACTATGCCATTTAGAATCGATTGCGACGGGTTCTAGGTCCTGAAAACGCATAATTTTCGAGATATCAACGTGGAAACGTGGAAAATGATCCAATTTTTCACCTTCGAAAATTCGTGTTTTTGAGTGTAATAAGCCATTTAGAATCGTTTGCGACGGGTCCTGAGTCCTGGAAACGCAAAATTTACGAGATATCGACGTGGAAACGTGGAAAATGATCCAATTTTACACTCTCGAAAATTCGTGTTTTTTAGTGTAATATGCCATTTACAATCGATTGCGACGGGTTCTGGGTCCTGGAAACGCATAATTTTCGAGATATCGACGTGGAAACGTGAGAAATGATCTAATTTTTCACCTTCTAAAATTCGTGATTTCGAGTGTAATATGCCATTTCGAATCGATTGGGACGGGTCCCGGGTCCTGGAAACGCATAATTTTCGAGATATCGCCGTGAAAACGTGAAAAATGATCCAATTTTTCACCTTCGAAAATTCGTGTTTTTTAGTGTAACATGCCATTTAGAATCGATTGCGACGGGTCCTGGGTCCTGGAAAAGCACTATTCTCGAGATATCGACGTGAAAACGTGAAAAATGATCCAATTTTTTAACTTCGAAAATTCGTGTTTTTGAGTGTAATATGCCATTTAGAATCGATTGCGACGGGTCCCGGGTCCTGGAAACGCATAATTTTCGAGATATCGACGTGAAAACGTGAAAAATGATCTAATTTTTCATTCACAAAAATTCGTGTTTTTCATGTAATATGCCATTTAGAATCGATTGCGACGGGTCCTGGGTCCTGAACACGCATAATTTTCGAGATATCGACGTCAAAACGTGAAGAATGATCCAATTTTTCACTTTCGAAAATTCGTGTTTTCTAGTGTAATATGCCATTTAGAATCGATTGCGACGGGTCCCAGGTCCCGGAAACGCATGATTTTTAAGATATCGACGTGGAAACGTGAAAAATGATCCAATTTTTCACCTACGGAAATTCGTGTTTTTGAGTGTAATATGCCATTTAGAATCGTTTGCGACGGGTCCCGAGTCCTGGAAACGCAAAATTTACGAGATATCGACGTAGAAACGTGAAAGATGATCCAATTTTTCACTTTCGAAAATTCGTGATTTTGAGTGTCATATGCCATTTTAAATCGATTGCGACGGGTCCCGGGTCCTGGAAACGCATAATTTTCGAGATATCGACGTGGAAACGTGAAAAATGATCCAATTTTTCACTTTCGAAAATTCGTGTTTTTCAGTGTAATATGCCATTTAGAATCGATTGCGACGGGTTCTAGGTCCTGAAAACGCATAATTTTCGAGATATCAACGTGGAAACGTAAAAAATGATCTAATTTTTCAATATCAAAAATTCGTGTTTTCCAGTGTAATATGCCATTTAGAATCGATTGCGACGGGTCCTGGGTCCTGGAAAAGCAACATTTTCGAGATATCGACGTGAAAACGTGAAGAATGATCCAATTTTTTACCTTCGAAAATTCGTGTTTTTGAGTGTTATAATCCATTTAGAATCGATTGCGACGGGTCCCGGGTCTTGAAAACGCATAATTTCCGAGATATTGACGTGGGAACGTGAAAAATGATTTAATTTTTCATTCTCAAAAATTCGTGTTTTTCAGTGTAATATGCCATTTAGAATCGATTGCGACGGGTCCTGGGTCCTGGAAAAGCAACATCTTCGAGATATCGACGTGAAAACGTGAAAAATGATCTGATTTTTCACCTTCGAAAATTCGTGTTTTTGAGTGTAATATGCCATTTAGAATCGATTGCGACGGGTCCCGGGTCCTGGAAACGCATAATTTACGAGATATCGACGTGGAAACGTAGAAAATGATCTAATCTTTCATTCTCAAAAATTCGTGTTTTTCAGTGTAATGAGCCATTTAGAATCGATTGCGACCGGTCCTGGGTCCTGAAAACGCATAATCTCTGAGATATCGACGTGAAAACGTGAAAAATGATCTAATTTTTCACCTTCAAAAATTCGTGTTTTTGAGTGTATCATGCCATTTAGAATTGATTGCGACGGGTCCTGGGTCCTAGAAACACATAATTTTCAAGATATCGACGTGGAAACGTGAAAAATGATCCAATTTTTCACTTTCGAAAATGAGTGTTTTTTAGTGTAATATGCCATTTAGAATCGTTTGCGACGGGTCCCGAGTCCTGAAAACGCAAAATTTACGAGATATCGACGTGGAAACGTGAAAGATGATCCAATTTTTCACTTTCGAAAATTCGTGATTTTGAGTGTAATATGCCATTTTGAATCGATTGCGACGGGTCCCGGGTTCTGAAAACGCATAATTTTCGAGATATCGCCGTGAAAACGTGTAAAATGATCCAATTTTTCACCTTCGAAAATTCGTGTTTTTTAGTGTAATATGCCATTTAGAATCGATTGCGACGGGTCCTGGGTCCTGGAAAAGCACTATTCTCGAGATATCGACGTCAAAACGTGGAAAATGATCTAATTTTTTAACTTCGAAAATTCGTGTTTTTGAGTGTAATATGCCATTTAGAATCGATTGCGACGGGTCCCGGGTTCTGAAAACGCATAATTTTCGAGATATCGCCGTGAAAACGTGTAAAATGATCCAATTTTTCACCTTCGAAAATTCGTGTTTTTTAGTGTAATATGCCATTTAGAATCGATTGCGACGGGTCCTGGGTCCTGGAAACGCATAATTTTCAAGATATCGACGTGGAAACGTGAAAAATGATCCAATTTTTCACTTTCGAAAATTCGTGTTTTTCAGTGTAATATGCCATTTAGAATCGATTGCGACGGGTTCTAGGTCCTGAAAACGCATAATTTTCGAGATATCAACGTGGAAACGTGAAAAATAATCCAATTTTTCACCTTCGAAAATTCGTGTTTTTGAGTGTAATAAGCCATTTAGAATCGTTTGCGACGGGTCCTGAGTCCTGGAAACGCAAAATTTACGAGATATCGACGTGGAAACGTGGAAAATGATCCAATTTTTCACTCTCGAAAATTCGTGTTTTTTAGTGTAATATGCCATTTACAATCGATTGCGACGGGTTCTGGGTCCTGGAAACGCATAATTTTCGAGATATCGACGTGGAAACGTGAGAAATGATCTAATTTTTCACCTTCTAAAATTCGTGATTTCGAGTGTAATATGCCATTTCGAATCGATTGGGACGGGTCCCGGGTCCTGGAAACGCATAATTTTCGAGATATCGCCGTGAAAACGTGAAAAATGATCCAATTTTTCACCTTCGAAAATTCGTGTTTTTTAGTGTAACATGCCATTTAGAATCGATTGCGACGGGTCCTGGGTCCTGGAAAAGCACTATTCTCGAGATATCGACGTGAAAACGTGAAAAATGATCCAATTTTTTAACTTCGAAAATTCGTGTTTTTGAGTGTAATATGCCATTTAGAATCGATTGCGACGGGTCCCGGGTCCTGGAAACGCATAATTTTCGAGATATCGACGTGAAAACGTGAAAAATGATCTAATTTTTCATTCACAAAAATTCGTGTTTTTCATGTAATATGCCATTTAGAATCGATTGCGACGGGTCCTGGGTCCTGAACACGCATAATTTTCGAGATATCGACGTCAAAACGTGAAGAATGATCCAATTTTTCACTTTCGAAAATTCGTGTTTTCTAGTGTAATATGCCATTTAGAATCGATTGCGACGGGTCCCAGGTCCGGGAAACGCATGATTTTTAAGATATCGACGTGGAAACGTGAAAAATGATCCAATTTTTCACCTACGAAAATTCGTGTTTTTGAGTGTAATATGCCATTTAGAATCGTTTGCGACGGGTCCCGAGTCCTGGAAACGCAAAATTTACGAGATATCGACGTAGAAACGTGAAAGATGATCCAATTTTTCACTTTCGAAAATTCGTGATTTTGAGTGTCATATGCCATTTTGAATCGATTGCGACGGGTCCCGGGTCCTGGAAACGCATAATTTTCGAGATATCGACGTGGAAACGTGAAAAATGATCCAATTTTTCACTTTCGAAAATTCGTGTTTTTCAGTGTAATATGCCATTTAGAATCGATTGCGACGGGTTCTAGGTCCTGAAAACGCATAATTTTCGAGATATCAACGTGGAAACGTAAAAAATGATCTAATTTTTCATTCTCAAAAATTCGTGTTTTCCAGTGTAATATGCCATTTAGAATCGATTGCGACGGGTCCTGGGTCCTGGAAAAGCAACATTTTCGAGATATCGACGTGAAAACGTGAAAAATGATCCAATTTTTTACTTTCGAAAATTCGTGTTTTTGAGTGTTATAATCCATTTAGAATCGATTGCGACGGGTCCCGGGTCTTGGAAACGCATAATTTCCGAGATATTGACGTGGGAACGTGAAAAATGATCTAATTTTTCATTCTCGAAAATTCGTGTTTTTCAGTGTAATATGCCATTTAGAATCGATTGCGACGGGTCCTGGGTCCAGGAAAAGCAACATCTTCGAGATATCGACGTGAAAACGTAAAAAATGATCTCATTTTTCACCTTCGAAAATTCGTGTTTTTGAGTGTAATATGCCATTTAGAATCGATTGCGACGGGTCCCGGGTCCTGGAAACGCATAATTTACGAGATATCGACGTGGAAACGTAGAAAATGATCTAATCTTTCATTCTCAAAAATTCGTGTTTTTCAGTGTAATGAGCCATTTAGAATCGATTGCGACCGGTCCTGGGTCCTGAAAACGCATAATCTCTGAGATATCGACGTGGAAGCGTGAAAAATGATCTAATTTTTCACCTTCGAAAATTCGTGTTTTTGAGTGTATCATGCCATTTAGAATTGATTGCGACGGGTCCTGGGTCCTGGAAACACATAATTTTCAAGATATCGACGTGGAAACGTGAAAAATGATCCAATTTTTCACTTTCGAAAATGAGTGTTTTTTAGTGTAATATGCCATTTAGAATCGTTTGCGACGGGTCCCGAGTCCTGGAAACGCAAAATTCACGAGATATCGACGTGGAAACGTGAAAGATGATCCAATTTTTCACTTTCGAAAATTCGTGATTTTGAGTGTAATATGCCATTTTGAATCGATTGCGACGGGTCCCGGGTTCTGAAAACGCATAATTTTCGAGATATCGCCGTGAAAACGTGTAAAATGATCCAATTTTTCACCTTCGAAAATTCGTGTTTTTTAGTGTAATATGCCATTTAGAATCGATTGCGACGGGTCCTGGGTCCTGGAAAAGCACTATTCTCGAGATATCGACGTGAAAACGTGGAAAATGATCTAATTTCTTAACTTCGAAAATTCGTGTTTTTGAGTGTAATATGCCATTTAGAATCGATTGCGACGGGTCCCGGGTTCTGAAAACGCATAATTTTCGAGATATCGCCGTGAAAACGTGTAAAATGATCCAATTTTTCACCTTCGAAAATTCGTGTTTTTTAGTGTAATATGCCATTTAGAATCGATTGCGACGGGTCCTGGGTCCTGGAAAAGCACTATTCTCGAGATATCGACGTGAAAACGTGGAAAATGATCTAATTTTTTAACTTCGAAAATTCGTGTTTTTGAGTGTAATATGCCATTGAGAATCGATTGCGACGGGTCCCGGGTCCTGGAAACGCATAATTTTCGAGATATCGACGTGGAAACGTGAAAAATGATCTAATTTTTCATTCACAAAAATTCGTGTTTTTCATGTAATATGCCATTTAGAATCGATTGCGACGGGTCCTGGGTCCTGAACACGCATAATTTTCGAGATATCGACGTCAAAACGTGAAGAATGATCCAATTTTTCACATTCGAAAATTCGTGTTTTCTAGTGTAATATGCCATTGAGAATCGATTGCGACGGGTCCCAGGTCCGGGAAACGCATGATTTTTAAGATATCGACGTGGAAACGTGGAAAATGATCCAATTTTTCACCTACGAAAATTCGTGTTTTTGAGTGTAATATGCCATTTAAAATCGTTTGCGACGGGTCCCGAGTCCTGGAAACGCAAAATTTACGAGATATCGACGTAGAAACGTGAAAGATGATCCAATTTTTCACTTTCGAAAATTCGTGATTTTGAGTGTCATATGCCATTTTGAATCGATTGCGACGGGTCCCGGGTCCTGGAAACGCATAATTTTCGAGATATCGACGTGGAAACGTGAAAAATGATCCAATTTTTCACTTTCGAAAATTCGTGTTTTTCAGTGTACTATGCCATTTAGAATCGATTGCGACGGGTTCTAGGTCCTGAAAACGCATAATTTTCGAGATATCAACGTGGAAACGTGAAAAATGATCCAATTTTTCACCTTCGAAAATTCGTGTTTTTGAGTGTAATATGCCATTTAGAATCGTTTGCGACGGGTCCTGAGTCCTGGAAACGCAAAATTTACGAGATATCGACGTGGAAACGTGAAAAATGATCCAATTTTTCATTCTCGAAAATTCGTGTTTTTTAGTGTAATTTGCCATTTACAATCGATTGCGACGGGTTCTGGGTCCTGGAAACGCATAATTTTCGAGATATCGACGTGGAAACGTGAGAAATGATCTAATTTTTCACCTTCTAAAATTCGTGATTTCGAGTGTAATATGCCATTTCGAATCGATTGGGACGGGTCCTGGGTCCTGGAAACACATAATTTTCAAGATATCGACGTGGAAACGTGAAAAATGATCCAATTTTTCACTTTCGAAAATGAGTGTTTTTTAGTGTAATATGCCATTTAGAATCGTTTGCGACGGGTCCCGAGTCCTGGAAACGCAAAATTTACGAGATATCGACGTGGAAACGTGAAAGATGATCCAATTTTTCACTTTCGAAAATTCGTGATTTTGAGTGTAATATGCCATTTAGAATCGATTGCGACGGGTCCCGGGTTCTGAAAACGCATAATTTTCGAGATATCGCCGTGAAAACGTGTAAAATGATCCAATTTTTCACCTTCGAAAATTCGTGTTTTTTAGTGTAATATGCCATTTAGAATCGATTGCGACGGGTTCTAGGTCCTGAAAACGCATAATTTTCGAGATATCAACGTGGAAACGTAAAAAATGATCTAATTTTTCATTCTCAAAAATTCGTGTTTTCCAGTGTAATATGCCATTTAGAATCGATTGCGACGGGTCCTGGGTCCTGGAAAAGCAACATTTTCGAGATATCGACGTGAAAACGTGAAAAATGATCCAATTTTTTACTTTCGAAAATTCGTGTTTTTGAGTGTTATAATCCATTTAGAATCGATTGCGACGGGTCCCGGGTCTTGGAAACGCATAATTTCCGAGATATTGACGTGGGAACGTGAAAAATGATCTAATTTTTCATTCTCGAAAATTCGTGTTTTTCAGTGTAATATGCCATTTAGAATCGATTGCGACGGGTCCTGGGTCCAGGAAAAGCAACATCTTCGAGATATCGACGTGAAAACGTAAAAAATGATCTCATTTTTCACCTTCGAAAATTCGTGTTTTTGAGTGTAATATGCCATTTAGAATCGATTGCGACGGGTCCCGGGTCCTGGAAACGCATAATTTACGAGATATCGACGTGGAAACGTAGAAAATGATCTAATCTTTCATTCTCAAAAATTCGTGTTTTTCAGTGTAATGAGCCATTTAGAATCGATTGCGACCGGTCCTGGGTCCTGAAAACGCATAATCTCTGAGATATCGACGTGGAAGCGTGAAAAATGATCTAATTTTTCACCTTCGAAAATTCGTGTTTTTGAGTGTATCATGCCATTTAGAATTGATTGCGACGGGTCCTGGGTCCTGGAAACACATAATTTTCAAGATATCGACGTGGAAACGTGAAAAATGATCCAATTTTTCACTTTCGAAAATGAGTGTTTTTTAGTGTAATATGCCATTTAGAATCGTTTGCGACGGGTCCCGAGTCCTGGAAACGCAAAATTCACGAGATATCGACGTGGAAACGTGAAAGATGATCCAATTTTTCACTTTCGAAAATTCGTGATTTTGAGTGTAATATGCCATTTTGAATCGATTGCGACGGGTCCCGGGTTCTGAAAACGCATAATTTTCGAGATATCGCCGTGAAAACGTGTAAAATGATCCAATTTTTCACCTTCGAAAATTCGTGTTTTTTAGTGTAATATGCCATTTAGAATCGATTGCGACGGGTCCTGGGTCCTGGAAAAGCACTATTCTCGAGATATCGACGTGAAAACGTGGAAAATGATCTAATTTCTTAACTTCGAAAATTCGTGTTTTTGAGTGTAATATGCCATTTAGAATCGATTGCGACGGGTCCCGGGTTCTGAAAACGCATAATTTTCGAGATATCGCCGTGAAAACGTGTAAAATGATCCAATTTTTCACCTTCGAAAATTCGTGTTTTTTAGTGTAATATGCCATTTAGAATCGATTGCGACGGGTCCTGGGTCCTGGAAAAGCACTATTCTCGAGATATCGACGTGAAAACGTGGAAAATGATCTAATTTTTTAACTTCGAAAATTCGTGTTTTTGAGTGTAATATGCCATTGAGAATCGATTGCGACGGGTCCCGGGTCCTGGAAACGCATAATTTTCGAGATATCGACGTGGAAACGTGAAAAATGATCTAATTTTTCATTCACAAAAATTCGTGTTTTTCATGTAATATGCCATTTAGAATCGATTGCGACGGGTCCTGGGTCCTGAACACGCATAATTTTCGAGATATCGACGTCAAAACGTGAAGAATGATCCAATTTTTCACATTCGAAAATTCGTGTTTTCTAGTGTAATATGCCATTGAGAATCGATTGCGACGGGTCCCAGGTCCGGGAAACGCATGATTTTTAAGATATCGACGTGGAAACGTGGAAAATGATCCAATTTTTCACCTACGAAAATTCGTGTTTTTGAGTGTAATATGCCATTTAAAATCGTTTGCGACGGGTCCCGAGTCCTGGAAACGCAAAATTTACGAGATATCGACGTAGAAACGTGAAAGATGATCCAATTTTTCACTTTCGAAAATTCGTGATTTTGAGTGTCATATGCCATTTTGAATCGATTGCGACGGGTCCCGGGTCCTGGAAACGCATAATTTTCGAGATATCGACGTGGAAACGTGAAAAATGATCCAATTTTTCACTTTCGAAAATTCGTGTTTTTCAGTGTACTATGCCATTTAGAATCGATTGCGACGGGTTCTAGGTCCTGAAAACGCATAATTTTCGAGATATCAACGTGGAAACGTGAAAAATGATCCAATTTTTCACCTTCGAAAATTCGTGTTTTTGAGTGTAATATGCCATTTAGAATCGTTTGCGACGGGTCCTGAGTCCTGGAAACGCAAAATTTACGAGATATCGACGTGGAAACGTGAAAAATGATCCAATTTTTCATTCTCGAAAATTCGTGTTTTTTAGTGTAATTTGCCATTTACAATCGATTGCGACGGGTTCTGGGTCCTGGAAACGCATAATTTTCGAGATATCGACGTGGAAACGTGAGAAATGATCTAATTTTTCACCTTCTAAAATTCGTGATTTCGAGTGTAATATGCCATTTCGAATCGATTGGGACGGGTCCTGGGTCCTGGAAACACATAATTTTCAAGATATCGACGTGGAAACGTGAAAAATGATCCAATTTTTCACTTTCGAAAATGAGTGTTTTTTAGTGTAATATGCCATTTAGAATCGTTTGCGACGGGTCCCGAGTCCTGGAAACGCAAAATTTACGAGATATCGACGTGGAAACGTGAAAGATGATCCAATTTTTCACTTTCGAAAATTCGTGATTTTGAGTGTAATATGCCATTTTGAATCGATTGCGACGGGTCCCGGGTTCTGAAAACGCATAATTTTCGAGATATCGCCGTGAAAACGTGTAAAATGATCCAATTTTTGACCTTCGAAAATTCGTGTTTTTTAGTGTAATATGCCATTTAGAATCGATTGCGACGGGTCCTGGGTCCTGGAAAAGCACTATTCTCGAGATATCGACGTGAAAACGTGGAAAATGATCTAATTTCTTAACTTCGAAAATTCGTGTTTTTGAGTGTAATATGCCATTTAGAATCGATTGCGACGGGTCCCGGGTTCTGAAAACGCATAATTTTCGAGATATCGCCGTGAAAACGTGTAAAATGATCCAATTTTTCACCTTCGAAAATTCGTGTTTTTTAGTGTAATATGCCATTTAGAATCGATTGCGACGGGTCCTGGGTCCTGGAAAAGCACTATTCTCGAGATATCGACGTGAAAACGTGGAAAATGATCTAATTTTTTAACTTCGAAAATTCGTGTTTTTGAGTGTAATATGCCATTGAGAATCGATTGCGACGGGTCCCGGGTCCTGGAAACGCATAATTTTCGAGATATCGACGTGGAAACGTGAAAAATGATCTAATTTTTCATTCACAAAAATTCGTGTTTTTCATGTAATATGCCATTTAGAATCGATTGCGACGGGTCCTGGGTCCTGAACACGCATAATTTTCGAGATATCGACGTCAAAACGTGAAGAATGATCCAATTTTTCACATTCGAAAATTCGTGTTTTCTAGTGTAATATGCCATTGAGAATCGATTGCGACGGGTCCCAGGTCCGGGAAACGCATGATTTTTAAGATATCGACGTGGAAACGTGGAAAATGATCCAATTTTTCACCTACGAAAATTCGTGTTTTTGAGTGTAATATGCCATTTAAAATCGTTTGCGACGGGTCCCGAGTCCTGGAAACGCAAAATTTACGAGATATCGACGTAGAAACGTGAAAGATGATCCAATTTTTCACTTTCGAAAATTCGTGATTTTGAGTGTCATATGCCATTTTGAATCGATTGCGACGGGTCCCGGGTCCTGGAAACGCATAATTTTCGAGATATCGACGTGGAAACGTGAAAAATGATCCAATTTTTCACTTTCGAAAATTCGTGTTTTTCAGTGTACTATGCCATTTAGAATCGATTGCGACGGGTTCTAGGTCCTGAAAACGCATAATTTTCGAGATATCAACGTGGAAACGTGAAAAATGATCCAATTTTTCACCTTCGAAATCTCGTGTTTTTGAGTGTAATATGCCATTTAGAATCGTTTGCGACGGGTCCTGAGTCCTGGAAACGCAAAATTTACGAGATATCGACGTGGAAACGTGAAAAATGATCCAATTTTTCATTCTCGAAAATTCGTGTTTTTTAGTGTAATTTGCCATTTACAATCGATTGCGACGGGTTCTGGGTCCTGGAAACGCATAATTTTCGAGATATCGACGTGGAAACGTGAGAAATGATCTAATTTTTCACCTTCTAAAATTCGTGATTTCGAGTGTAATATGCCATTTCGAATCGATTGGGACGGGTTCCGGGTCCTGGAAACGCATAATTTTCGAGATATCGCCGTGAAAACGTGAAAAATGATCCAATTTTTCACCTTCGAAAATTCGTGTTTTTTAGTGTAACATGCCATTTAGAATCGATTGCGACGGGTCCTGGGTCCTGGAAAAGCACTATTCTCGAGATATCGACGTGAAAACGTGAAAAATGATCCAATTTTTTAACTTCGAAAATTCGTGTTTTTGAGTGTAATATGCCATTCAGAATCGATTGCGACGGGTCCCGGGTCCCGGAAACGCATAATTTTCGAGATATCGACGTGAAAACGTGAAAAATGATCTAATTTTTCATTCACAAAAATTCGTGTTTTTCATGTAATATGCCATTTAGAATCGATTGCGACGGGTCCTGGGTCCTGAACACGCATAATTTTCGAGATATCGACGTCAAAACGTGAAGAATGATCCAATTTTTCACTTTCGAAAATTCGTGTTTTCTAGTGTAATATGCCATTTAGAATCGATTGCGACGGGTCCCAGGTCCGGGAAACGCATGATTTTTAAGATATCGACGTGGAAACGTGAAAAATGATCCAATTTTTCACCTACGAAAATTCGTGTTTTTGAGTGTAATATGCCATTTACAATCGTTTGCGACGGGTCCCGAGTCCTGGAAACGCAAAATTTACGAGATATCGACGTAGAAACGTGAAAGATGATCCAATTTTTCACTTTCGAAAATTCGTGATTTTGAGTGTCATATGCCATTTTGAATCGATTGCGACGGGTCCCGGGTCCTGGAAACGCATAATTTTCGAGATATCGACGTGGAAACGTGAAAAATAATCCAATTTTTCACTTTCGAAAATTCGTGTTTTTCAGTGTAATATGCCATTTAGAATCGATTGCGACGGGTTCTAGGTCCTGAAAACGCATAATTTTCGAGATATCAACGTGGAAACGTAAAAAATGATCTAATTTTTCATTCTCAAAAATTCGTGTTTTCCAGTGTAATATGCCATTTAGAATCGATTGCGACGGGTCCTGGGTCCTGGAAAAGCAACATTTTCGAGATATCGACGTCAAAACGTGAAGAATGATCCAATTTTTCACATTCGAAAATTCGTGTTTTCTAGTGTAATATGACATTGAGAATCGATTGCGACGGGTCCCAGGTCCGGGAAACGCATGATTTTTAAGATATCGACGTGGAAACGTGGAAAATGATCCAATTTTTCACCTACGAAAATTCGTGTTTTTGAGTGTAATATGCCATTTAGAATCGTTTGCGACGGGTCCCGAGTCCTGGAAACGCGAAATTTATGAGATATCGACGTAGAAACGTGAAAGATGATCCAATTTTTCACTTTCGAAAATTCGTGATTTTGAGTGTCATATGCCATTTTGAATCGATTGCGACGGGTCCCGGGTCCTGGAAACGCATAATTTTCGAGATATCGACGTGGAAACGTGAAAAATGATCCAATTTTTCACTTTCGAAAATTCGTGTTTTTCAGTGTAATATGCCATTTAGAATCGATTGCGACGGGTTCTAGGTCCTGAAAACGCATAATTTTCGAGATATCAACGTGGAAACGTGAAAAATGATCCAATTTTTCACCTTCGAAAATTCGTGTTTTTGAGTGTAATATGCCATTTAGAATCGTTTGCGACGGGTCCTGGGTCCTGGAAACACATAATTTTCAAGATATCGACGTGGAAACGTAAAAAATGATCTAATTTTTCATTCTCAAAAATTCGTGTTTTCCAGTGTAATATGCCATTTAGAATCGATTGCGACGGGTCCTGGGTCCTGGAAAAGCAACATTTTCGAGATATCGACGTGAAAACGTGAAAAATGATCCAATTTTTTACCTTCGAAAATTCGTGTTTTTGAGTGTTATAATCCATTTAGAATCGATTGCGACGGGTCCCGGGTCTTGAAAACGCATATTTTCCGAGATATTGACGTGGGAACGTGAAAAATGATCTAATTTTTCATTCTCGAAAATTCGTGTTTTTCAGTGTAATATGCCATTTAGAATCGATTGCGACGGGTCCTGGGTCCTGGAAAAGCAACATCTTCGAGATATCGACGTGAAAACGTAAAAAATGATCTCATTTTTCACCTTCGAAAATTCGTGTTTTTGAGTGTAATATGCCATTTAGAATCGATTGCGACGGGTCCCGGGTCCTGGAAACGCATAATTTACGAGATATCGACGTGGAAACGTAGAAAATGATCTAATCTTTCATTCTCAAAAATTCGTGTTTTTCAGTGTAATGAGCCATTTAGAATCGATTGCGACCGGTCCTGGGTCCTGAAAACGCATAATCTCTGAGATATCGACGTGAAAACGTGAAAAATGATCTAATTTTTCACCTTCAAAAATTCGTGTTTTTGAGTGTATCATGCCATTTAGAATTGATTGCGACGGGTCCTGGGTCCTGGAGACACATAATTTTCAAGATATCGACGTGGAAACGTGAAAAATGATCCAATTTTTCACTTTCGAAAATGAGTGTTTTTTAGTGTAATATGCCATTTAGAATCGTTTGCGACGGGTCCCGAGTCCTGGAAACGCAAAATTTACGAGATATCGACGTGGAAACGTGAAAGATGATCCAATTTTTCACTTTCGAAAATTCGTGATTTTGAGTGTAATATGCCATTTTGAATCGATTGCGACGGGTCCCGGGTTCTGAAAACGCATAATTTTCGAGATATCGCCGTGAAAACGTGTAAAATGATCCAATTTTTCACCTTCGAAAATTCGTGTTTTTTAGTGTAATATGCCATTTAGAATCGATTGCGACGGGTCCTGGGTCCTGGAAAAGCACTATTCTCGAGATATCGACGTGAAAACGTGGAAAATGATCTAATTTCTTAACTTCGAAAATTCGTGTTTTTGAGTGTAATATGCCATTTAGAATCGATTGCGACGGGTCCCGGGTTCTGAAAACGCATAATTTTCGAGATATCGCCGTGAAAACGTGTAAAATGATCCAATTTTTCACCTTCGAAAATTCGTGTTTTTTAGTGTAATATGCCATTTAGAATCGATTGCGACGGGTCCTGGGTCCTGGAAAAGCACTATTCTCGAGATATCGACGTGAAAACGTGGAAAATGATCTAATTTTTTAACTTCGAAAATTCGTGTTTTTGAGTGTAATATGCCATTTAGAATCGATTGCGACGGGTCCCGGGTCCTGGAAACGCATAATTTTCGAGATATCGACGTGGAAACGTGAAAAATGATCTAATTTTTCATTCACAAAAATTCGTGTTTTTCATGTAATATGCCATTTAGAATCGATTGCGACGGGTCCTGGGTCCTGAACACGCATAATTTTCGAGATATCGACGTCAAAACGTGAAGAATGATCAAATTTTTCACATTCGAAAATTCGTGTTTTCTAGTGTAATATGCCATTGAGAATCGATTGCGACGGGTCCCAGGTCCGGGAAACGCATGATTTTTAAGATATCGACGTGGAAACGTGGAAAATGATCCAATTTTTCACCTACGAAAATTCGTGTTTTTGAGTGTAATATGCCATTTAAAATCGTTTGCGACGGGTCCCGAGTCCTGGAAACGCAAAATTTACGAGATATCGACGTAGAAACGTGAAAGATGATCCAATTTTTCACTTTCGAAAATTCGTGATTTTGAGTGTCATATGCCATTTTGAATCGATTGCGACGGGTCCCGGGTCCTGGAAACGCATAATTTTCGAGATATCGACGTGGAAACGTGAAAAATGATCCAATTTTTCACTTTCGAAAATTCGTGTTTTTCAGTGTACTATGCCATTTAGAATCGATTGCGACGGGTTCTAGGTCCTGAAAACGCATAATTTTCGAGATATCAACGTGGAAACGTGAAAAATGATCCAATTTTTCACCTTCGAAAATTCGTGTTTTTGAGTGTAATATGCCATTTAGAATCGTTTGCGACGGGTCCTGAGTCCTGGAAACGCAAAATTTACGAGATATCGACGTGGAAACGTGAAAAATGATCCAATTTTTCATTCTCGAAAATTCGTGTTTTTTAGTGTAATTTGCCATTTACAATCGATTGCGACGGGTTCTGGGTCCTGGAAACGCATAATTTTCGAGATATCGACGTGGAAACGTGAGAAATGATCTAATTTTTCACCTTCTAAAATTCGTGATTTCGAGTGTAATATGCCATTTCGAATCGATTGGGACGGGTTCCGGGTCCTGGAAACGCATAATTTTCGAGATATCGCCGTGAAAACGTGAAAAATGATCCAATTTTTCACCTTCGAAAATTCGTGTTTTTTAGTGTAACATGCCATTTAGAATCGATTGCGACGGGTCCTGGGTCCTGGAAAAGCACTATTCTCGAGATATCGACGTGAAAACGTGAAAAATGATCCAATTTTTTAACTTCGAAAATTCGTGTTTTTGAGTGTAATATGCCATTCAGAATCGATTGCGACGGGTCCCGGGTCCCGGAAACGCATAATTTTCGAGATATCGACGTGAAAACGTGAAAAATGATCTAATTTTTCATTCACAAAAATTCGTGTTTTTCATGTAATATGCCATTTAGAATCGATTGCGACGGGTCCTGGGTCCTGAACACGCATAATTTTCGAGATATCGACGTCAAAACGTGAAGAATGATCCAATTTTTCACTTTCGAAAATTCGTGTTTTCTAGTGTAATATGCCATTTAGAATCGATTGCGACGGGTCCCAGGTCCGGGAAACGCATGATTTTTAAGATATCGACGTGGAAACGTGAAAAATGATCCAATTTTTCACCTACGAAAATTCGTGTTTTTGAGTGTAATATGCCATTTACAATCGTTTGCGACGGGTCCCGAGTCCTGGAAACGCAAAATTTACGAGATATCGACGTAGAAACGTGAAAGATGATCCAATTTTTCACTTTCGAAAATTCGTGATTTTGAGTGTCATATGCCATTTTGAATCGATTGCGACGGGTCCCGGGTCCTGGAAACGCATAATTTTCGAGATATCGACGTGGAAACGTGAAAAATGATCCAATTTTTCACTTTCGAAAATTCGTGTTTTTCAGTGTAATATGCCATTTAGAATCGATTGCGACGGGTTCTAGGTCCTGAAAACGCATAATTTTCGAGATATCAACGTGGAAACGTAAAAAATGATCTAATTTTTCATTCTCAAAAATTCGTGTTTTCCAGTGTAATATGCCATTTAGAATCGATTGCGACGGGTCCTGGGTCCTGGAAAAGCAACATTTTCGAGATATCGACGTGAAAACGTGAAAAATGATCCAATTTTTTACCTTCGAAAATTCGTGTTTTTTAGTGTAATATGCCATTTAGAATCGTTTGCGACGGGTCCCGAGTCCTGGAAACGCAAAATTTACGAGATATCGACGTGGAAACGTGAAAGATGATCCAATTTTTCACTTTCGAAAATTCGTGATTTTGAGTGTAATATGCCATTTTGAATCGATTGCGACGGGTCCCGGGTCCTGAAAACGCATAATTTTCGAGATATCGCCGTGAAAACGTGTAAAATGATCCAATTTTTCACCTTCGAAAATTCGTGTTTTTTAGTGTAATATGCCATTTAGAATTGATTGCGACGGGTCCTGGGTCCTGGAAAAGCACTATTCTCGAGATATCGACGTGAAAACGTGGAAAATGATCTAATTTTTTAACTTCGAAAATTCGTGTTTTTGAGTGTAATATGCCATTTAGAATCGATTGCGACGGGTCCCGGGTCCTGGAAACGCATAATTTTCGAGATATCGACGTGGAAACGTGAAAAATGATCTAATTTTTCATTCACAAAAATTCGTGTTTTTCATGTAATATGCCATTTAGAATCGATTGCGACGGGTCCTGGGTCCTGAACACGCATAATTTTCGAGATATCGACGTCAAAACGTGAAGAATGATCCAATTTTTCACATTCGAAAATTCGTGTTTTCTAGTGTAATATGCCATTGAGAATCGATTGCGACGGGTCCTAGGTCCGGGAAACGCATGATTTTCAAGATATCGACGTGGAAACGTGGAAAATGATCCAATTTTTCACCTACGAAAATTCGTGTTTTTGAGTGTAATATGCCATTTAGAATCGTTTGCGACGGGTCCCGAGTCCTGGAAACGCAAAATTCACGAGATATCGACGTAGAAACGTGAAAGATGATCCAATTTTTCACTTTCGAAAATTCGTGATTTTGAGTGTCATATGCCATTTTGAATCGATTGCGACGGGTCCCGGGTCCTGGAAACGCATAATTTTCGAGATATCGACGTGGAAACGTGAAAAATGATCCAATTTTTCACTTTCGAAAATTCGTGTTTTTCAGTGTAATATGCCATTTAAAATCGATTGCGACGGGTTCTAGGTCCTGAAAACGCATAATTTTCGAGATATCAACGTGGAAACGTAAAAAATGATCTCATTTTTCATTCTCAAAAATTCGTGTTTTCCAGTGTAATATGCCATTTAGAATCGATTGCGACGGGTCCTGGGTCCTGGAAAAGCAACATTTTCGAGATATCGACGTGAAAACGTGAAAAATGATCCAATTTTTTACCTTCGAAAATTCGTGTTTTTGAGTGTTATAATCCATTTAGAATCGATTGCGACGGGTCCCGGGTCTTGAAAACGCATAATTTCCGAGATATTGACGTGGGAACGTGAAAAATGATCTAATTTTTCATTCTCAAAAATTCGTGTTTTTCAGTGTAATATGCCATTTAGAATCGATTGCGACGGGTCCTGGGTCCTGGAAAAGCAAGATCTTCGAGATATCGACGTGAAAACGTGAAAAATGATCTCATTTTTCACCTTCGAAAACTCGTGTTTTTGAGTGTAATATGCCATTTAGAATCGATTGCGACGGTTTCCGGGTCCTGGAAACGCATAATTTACGAGATATCGACGTGGAAACGTAGAAAATGATCTAATCTTTCATTCTCAAAAATTCGTGTTTTTCAGTGTAATGAGCCATTTAGAATCGATTGCGACCGGTCCTGGGTCCTGAAAACGCATAATCTCTGAGATATCGACGTGGAAACGTGAAAAATGATCTAATTTTTCACCTTCGAAAATTCGTGTTTTTGAGTGTATCATGCCATTTAGAATTGATTGCGACGGGTCCCGAGTCCTGGAAACGCAAAATTTACGAGATATCGACGTGGAAACGTGAAAGATGATCCAATTTTTCACTTTCGAAAATTCGTGATTTTGAGTGTAATATGCCATTTTGAATCGATTGCGACGGGTCCCGGGTCCTGAAAACGCATAATTTTCGACATATCGCCGTGAAAACATGTAAAATGATCCAATTTTTCACCTTCGAAAATTCGTGTTTTTTAGTGTAATATGCCATTTAGAATCGATTGCGACGGGTCCTGGGTCCTGGAAAAGCACTATTCTCGAGATATCGACGTGAAAACGTGGAAAATGATCTAATTTTTTAACTTCGAAAATTCGTGTTTTTGAGTGTAATATGCCATTTAGAATCGATTGCGACGGGTCCCGGGTCCTGGAAACGCATAATTTTCGAGATATCGACGTGAAAACGTGAAAAATGATCTAATTTTTCATTCACAAAAATTCGTGTTTTTCATGTAATATGCCATTTAGAATCGATTGCGACGGGTCCTTGGTCCTGAACACGCATAATTTTCGAGATATCGACGTCAAAACGTGAAGAATGATCCAATTTTTCACATTCGAAAATTCGTGTTTTCTAGTGTAATATGCCATTGAGAATCGATTGCGACGGGTCCCAGGTCCGGGAAACGCATGATTTTTAAGATATCGACGTGGAAACGTGAAAAATGATCCAATTTTTCACCTACGAAAATTCGTGTTTTTGAGTGTAATATGCCATTTAGAATCGTTTGCGACGGGTCCCGAGTCCTGGAAACGCAGAATTTACGAGATATCGACGTAGAAACGTGAAAGATGATCCAATTTTTCACTTTCGAAAATTCGTGATTTTGAGTGTCATATGCCATTTTGAATCGATTGCGACGGGTCCCGGGTCCTGGAAACGCATAATTTACGAGATATCGACGTGGAAACGTGTAAAATGATACAATTTTTCACTTTCGAAAATTCGTGTTTTTTAATGTAATATGCCATTCAGAATTGATTGCGACGGGTTCTGGGTCCTGGAAACGCATAACTTTCGAGATATCGACGTGGAAACGTAAAAAATGATCCAATTTTTCACTTTCGAAAATTCGTGTTTTTGCGTGTAATATTCCATTTAGAATCGTTTTCGACGGGTCCCGAGTCCTGGAAACGCGAAATGTACGAGATATCGACGTGGAAACGTGAAAAATGATCCAATTTTTCACTTTCGAAAATTCGTGTCTTCTGGTGTAATATGCCATTTAGAATCGATTGCGACGGGTCCCAGGTCCTGGAAACGCATGATTTTTGAGATATCGATGTGGAAACGTGAAAAATGATCTAATTTTTCACCTTCGAAAATTCGTCTTTTTGAGTGTAATATATCATTTAGAATCGTTTGCGACGGGTCCCGAGTCCTGGAAACGCATAATTTACGAGATATCGACGTGGAAACGTGAAAAATGATCCAATTTTTCACTTTCGAAAATTCGTGTTTTTTAATGTAATATGCCCTTTACAATCGATTGCGACGGGTTCTGGGTCCTGGGAACGCATAATTTCCGAGATATCGACGTGGAAACGTGAGAAATGATCTAATTTTTCACCTTCGAAAATCCGTGATTTTGAGTGTAATATGCCATTTCGAATCGATTGCGACGGGTCCCGGGTCCTGGAAACGCATAATTTTCGAGATATCGACGTGGAAACGTGAGAAATGATCTAATTTTTCACCTTTGAAAATTCGTGATTTTGAGTGTACTATGCCGTTTAGAATCGATTGCGACGGGTTCTGGGTCCTGAAAACGCATAATTTTCGAGATATCGACGTGGAAACGTGAGAAATGATCTAATTTTTCACCTTCGAAAATTCGTGATTTTGAGTGTGATATGCCGTTTAGAATCAATTGCGACGGGTTCTGGGTCCTGGAAACGCATAATTTTCGAAATATCGACGTGGAAACGTGAGAAATGATCTAATTTTTCACCTTCGAAAATTCGTGATTTTGAGTGTATTATGCCATTTAGAATCGATTGCGACGGGTCCCGGGTCCTGAAAACGCATAATTTCCGAGATATCGACCTGGAAACGTGAAAAATGATCTAATTTTACATTCTCAAAAATTCGTGTTTTTTAATGTAATATGCCATTTACAATCAATTGCGACGGGTTCTGGGTCCTGGAAACGCATAATTTTCGAAATATCGACGTGGAAACGTGAGAAATGATCTAATTTTTCAGCTTCGAAAATTCGTGTTTTTGCGTGTAATATGTCATTTAGAATCGTTTGCGACGGGTCCCGGGTCCTGAAAACGCATAATTTTCGAGATATCGACCTGGAAACGTGAAAAATGATATAATTTTACATTCTCAAAAATTCGTGGTTTTCAGTGTAATATGCCATTGAGAATCGATTGCGACGGGTCCTGGGTCCTGGGAACGCATAATTTCCGAGATATCGACGTGAAAACGTGAAAAATGATCTAATTTTTTAACTTCGAAAATTCGTGTTTTTAAGTGTAATATGCCATTTAGAATCGATTGCGACGGGTCCCGGGTCCTGGAAACGCATAATTTTCGAGATATCGACGTGGAAACGTGAAAAATGATCTAATTTTTCATTCACAAAAATTCGTGTTTTTCATGTAATATGCCATTTAGAATCGATTGCGACGGGTCCTGGGTCCTGAACACGCATAATTTTCGAAATATCGACGTCAAAACGTGAAGAATGATCCAATTTTTCACATTCGAAAATTCGTGTTTTCTAGTGTAATATGCCATTGAGAATCGATTGCGACGGGTCCCAGGTCCGGGAAACGCATGATTTTTAAGATATCGACGTGGAAACGTGGAAAATGATCCAATTTTTCACCTACGAAAAATCGTGTTTTTGAGTGTAATATGCCATTTAGAATCGTTTGCGACGGGTCCCGGGTCCTGGAAACGCATAATTTTCGAGATATCGACGTGGAAACGTGAAAAATGATCCAATTTTTCACTTTCGAAAATTCGTGTTTTTCAGTGTAATATGCCATTTAGAATCGATTGCGACGGGTTCTAGGTCCTGAAAACGCATAATTTTCGAGATATCAACGTGGAAACGTAAAAAATGATCTCATTTTTCATTCTCAAAAATTCGTGTTTTCCAGTGTAATATGCCATTTAGAATCGATTGCGACGGGTCCTGGGTCCTGGAAAAGCAACATTTTCGAGATATCGACGTGAAAACGTGAAAAATGATCCAATTTTTTACCTTCGAAAATTCGTGTTTTTGAGTGTTATAATCCATTTAGAATCGATTGCGACGGGTCCCCGGTCGTGAAAACGCATAATTTCCGAGATATTGACGTGGGAACGTGAAAAATGATCTAATTTTTCATTCTCAAAAATTCGTGTTTTTCAGTGTAATATGCCATTTAGAATCGATTGCGACGGGTCCTGGGTCCTGGAAAAGCAACATCTTCGAGATATCGACGTGAAAACGTGAAAAATGATCTCATTTTTCACCTTCGAAAATTCGTGTTTTTGAGTGTAATATGCCATTTAGAATCGATTGCGACGGGTCCCGGGTCCTGGAAACGCATAATTTACGAGATATCGACGTGGAAACGTAGAAAATGATCTAATCTTTCATTCTCAAAAATTCGTGTTTTTCAGTGTAATGAGCCATTGAGAATCGATTGCGACCGGTCCTGGGTCCTGAAAACGCATAATCTCTGAGATATCGACGTGGAAACGTGAAAAATGATCTAATTTTTCACCTTCGAAAATTCGTGTTTTTGAGTGTATCATGCCATTTAGAATTGATTGCGACGGGTCCTGGGTCCTGGAAACACATAATTTCCAAGATATCGACGTGGAAACGTGAAAAATGATCCAATTTTTCACTTTCGAAAATGAGTGTTTTTTAGTGTAATATGCCATTTAGAATCGTTTGCGACGGGTCCCGAGTCCTGGAAACGCAAAATTTACGAGATATCGACGTGGAAACGTGAAAGATGATCCAATTTTTCACTTTCGAAAATTCGTGATTTTGAGTGTAATATGCCATTTTGAATCGATTGCGACGGGTCCCGGGTCCTGAAAACGCATAATTTTCGAGATATCGCCGTGAAAACATGTAAAATGATCCAATTTTTCACCTTCGAAAATTCGTGTTTTTTAGTGTAATATGCCATTTAGAATCGATTGCGACAGGTCCTGGGTCCTGGAAAAGCACTATTCTCGAGATATCGACGTGAAAACGTGGAAAATGATCTAATTTTTTAACTTCGAAAATTCGTGTTTTTGAGTGTAATATGCCATTTAGAATCGATTGCGACGGGTCCCGGGTCCTGGAAACGCATAATTCTCGAGATATCGACGTGAAAACGTGAAAAATGATCCAATTTTTCATTCACAAAAATTCGTGTTTTTCATGTAATATGCCATTTAGAATCGATTGCGACGGGTCCTGGGTCCTGAACACGCATAATTTTCGAGATATCGACGTCAAAACGTGAAGAATGATCCAATTTTTCACATTCGAAAATTCGTGTTTTTGAGTGTAATATGCCATTTAGAATCGTTTGCGACGGGTCCCGAGTCCTGGAAACGCAAAATTTACGAGATATCGACGTAGAAACGTGAAAGATGATCCAATTTTTCACTTTCGAAAATTCGTGATTTTGAGTGTCATATGCCATTTTGAATCGATTGCGACGGGTCCCGGGTCCTGGAATCGCATAATTTACGAGATATCGACGTGGAAACGTGTAAAATGATACAATTTTTCACTTTCGAAAATTCGTGATTTTGAGTGTCATATGCCATTTTGAATCGATTGCGACGGGTCCCGGGTCCTGGAATCGCATAATTTACGAGATATCGACGTGGAAACGTGTAAAATGATACAATTTTTCACTTTCGAAAATTCGTGTTTTTTAATGTAATATGCCATTCAGAATTGATTGCGACGGGTTCTGGGTCCTGGAAACGCATAACTTTCGAGATATCGACGTGGAAACGTAAAAAATGATCCAATTTTTCACTTTCGAAAATTCGTGTTTTTGCGTGTAATATTCCATTTAGAATCGTTTTCGACGGGTCCCGAGTCCTGGAAACGCGAAATGTACGAGATATCGACGTGGAAACGTGAAAAATGATCCAATTTTTCACTTTCGAAAATTCGTGTCTTCTGGTGTAATATGCCATTTAGAATCGATTGCGACGGGTCCCAGGTCCTGGAAACGCATGATTTTTGAGATATCGACGTGGAAACGTGAAAAATGATCCAATTTTTCACCTTCGAAAATTCGTGTTTTTGAGTGTAATATGCCATTTAGAATCGTTTGCGACGGGTCCTGAGTCCTGGAAACGCAAAATTTACGAGATATCGACGTGGAAACGTGAAAAATGATCCAATTTTTCACTCTCGAAAATTCGTGTTTTTTAGTGTAATATGCCATTTACAATCGATTGCGACGGGTTCTAGGTCCTGAAAACGCATAATTTTCGAGATATCAACGTGGAAACGTGAAAAATGATCCAATTTTTCACCTTCGAAAATTCGTGTTTTTGAGTGTAATATGCCATTTAGAATCGTTTGCGACGGGTCCTGAGTCCTGAAAACGCAAAATTTACGAGATATCGACGTGGAAACGTGAAAAATGATCCAATTTTTCACCTACGAAAATTCGTGTTTTTGAGTGTAATATGCCATTTAGAATCGATTGCGACGGGTCCCGGGTCCTGAAAACGCATAATTTCCGAGATATCGACGTGAAAACGTGAAAAATAATCTCATTTTTCACCTTCGAAAATTCGTGTTTTTGCGTGTAATATATCATTTAGAATCGTTTGCGACGGGTCCCGAGTCCTGGAAGGGCATAATTTACGAGATATCGACCTGGAAACGGGAAAAATGATCCAATTTTTCACTTGCGAAAATTCGTGTTTTTCAGTGTAATATGCCATTTACAATCGATTGCGACGGGTTCTGGGTCCTGGAAACGCATAATTTCCGAGATATCGACGTGGAAACGTGAGAAATGATCTAATTTTTCACCTTCGAAAATCCGTGATTTTGAGTGTAATATGCCATTTCGAATCGATTGCGACGGGTCCCGGGTCCTGGAAACGCATAATATTCGAGATATCGACGTGGAAACGTGAGAAATGATCTAATTTTTCACCTTCGAAAATTCGTGATTTTGAGTGTGATATGCCGTTTAGAATCGATTGCGACGGGTTCTGGGTCCTGAAAACGCATAATTTTCGAGATATCGACGTGGAAACGTGAGAAATGATCTCATTTTTCACCTTCGAAAATTCGTGATTTTGAGTGTGATATGCCGTTTAGAATCGATTGCGACGGGTCCCGGGTCCTGAAAACGCATAATTTTCGAGATATCGACCTGGAAACGTGAAAAATGATATAATTTTACATTCTCAAAAATTCGTGGTTTTCAGTGTAATATGCCATTGAGAATCGATTGCGACGGGTCCTGGGTCCTGGGAACGCATAATTTCCGAGATATCGACGTGAAAACGTGAAAAATGATCCAATTTTTTAATTTCGAAAATTCGTGTTTTTGAGTGTAATATGCCATTTAGAATCGATTGCGACGGGTCCCGGGTCCTGAAAACGCATAATTTCCGAGATATCGACGTGAAAACGTGAAAAATAATCTCATTTTTCACCTTCGAAAATTCGTGTTTTTGAGTGTAATATGCCATTCAGAATCGATTGCGACGGGTCCCGGGTCCTGGAAACGCATAATTTTCGAGATATCGACGTGGAAACGTAAAAAATGATCTAATTTTTCACCTTCAACAATTCGTGTTTTTGATTGTAATATGCCATTTAGAATCGATTGCGACGGGTCCCGAGTCCTGGAAACGCATAATTTTCGAGATATCGACGTCAAAACGTGAAGAATGATCCAATTTTTCACTTCTGGAAATTCGTGTTTTCTAGTGTAATATGCCATTTAGAATCGATTGCAACGGGTCTCAGGTCTTGGAAACGCATGATTTTTGAGATATCGACGTGGAAACGTGAAAAATGATCCAATTTTTCACCTTCGAAAATTCGTGTTTTTGAGTGTAATATGCCATTTAGAATCGTTTGCGACGGGTCCTGAGTCCTGGAAACGCAAAATTTACGAGATATCGACGTGGAAACGTGAAAAATGATCCAATTTTTCACTCTCGAAAATTCGTGTTTTTTAGTGTAATATGCCATTTACAATCGATTGCGACGGGTTCTAGGTCCTGAAAACGCATAATTTTCGAGATATCAACGTGGAAACGTGAAAAATGATCCAATTTTTCACCTTCGAAAATTCGTGTTTTTGAGTGTAATATGCCATTTAGAATCGTTTGCGACGGGTCCTGAGTCCTGAAAACGCAAAATTTACGAGATATCGACGTGGAAACGTGAAAAATGATCCAATTTTTCACCTACGAAAATTCGTGTTTTTGAGTGTAATATGCCATTTAGAATCGATTGCGACGGGTCCCGGGTCCTGAAAACGCATAATTTCCGAGATATCGACGTGAAAACGTGAAAAATAATCTCATTTTTCACCTTCGAAAATTCGTGTTTTTGCGTGTAATATATCATTTAGAATCGTTTGCGACGGGTCCCGAGTCCTGGAAGGGCATAATTTACGAGATATCGACCTGGAAACGGGAAAAATGATCCAATTTTTCACTTGCGAAAATTCGTGTTTTTCAGTGTAATATGCCATTTACAATCGATTGCGACGGGTTCTGGGTCCTGGAAACGCATAATTTCCGAGATATCGACGTGGAAACGTGAGAAATGATCTAATTTTTCACCTTCGAAAATCCGTGATTTTGAGTGTAATATGCCATTTCGAATCGATTGCGACGGGTCCCGGGTCCTGGAAACGCATAATATTCGAGATATCGACGTGGAAACGTGAGAAATGATCTAATTTTTCACCTTCGAAAATTCGTGATTTTGAGTGTGATATGCCGTTTAGAATCGATTGCGACGGGTTCTGGGTCCTGAAAACGCATAATTTTCGAGATATCGACGTGGAAACGTGAGAAATGATCTCATTTTTCACCTTCGAAAATTCGTGATTTTGAGTGTGATATGCCGTTTAGAATCGATTGCGACGGGTCCCGGGTCCTGAAAACGCATAATTTTCGAGATATCGACCTGGAAACGTGAAAAATGATATAATTTTACATTCTCAAAAATTCGTGGTTTTCAGTGTAATATGCCATTGAGAATCGATTGCGACGGGTCCTGGGTCCTGGGAACGCATAATTTCCGAGATATCGACGTGAAAACGTGAAAAATGATCCAATTTTTTAATTTCGAAAATTCGTGTTTTTGAGTGTAATATGCCATTTAGAATCGATTGCGACGGGTCCCGGGTCCTGAAAACGCATAATTTCCGAGATATCGACGTGAAAACGTGAAAAATAATCTCATTTTTCACCTTCGAAAATTCGTGTTTTTGAGTGTAATATGCCATTCAGAATCGATTGCGACGGGTCCCGGGTCCTGGAAACGCATAATTTTCGAGATATCGACGTGGAAACGTAAAAAATGATCTAATTTTTCACCTTCAACAATTCGTGTTTTTGATTGTAATATGCCATTTAGAATCGATTGCGACGGGTCCCGAGTCCTGGAAACGCATAATTTTCGAGATATCGACGTCAAAACGTGAAGAATGATCCAATTTTTCACTTCTGGAAATTCGTGTTTTCTAGTGTAATATGCCATTTAGAATCGATTGCAACGGGTCTCAGGTCTTGGAAACGCATGATTTTTGAGATATCGACGTGGAAACGTGAAAAATGATCCAATTTTTCACCTTCGAAAATTCGTGTTTTTGAGTGTAATATGCCATTTAGAATCGTTTGCGACGGGTCCTGAGTCCTGGAAACGCAAAATTTACGAGATATCGACGTGGAAACGTGAAAAATGATCCAATTTTTCACTCTCGAAAATTCGTGTTTTTTAGTGTAATATGCCATTTACAATCGATTGCGACGGGTTCTAGGTCCTGAAAACGCATAATTTTCGAGATATCAACGTGGAAACGTGAAAAATGATCCAATTTTTCACCTTCGAAAATTCGTGTTTTTGAGTGTAATATGCCATTTAGAATCGTTTGCGACGGGTCCTGAGTCCTGAAAACGCAAAATTTACGAGATATCGACGTGGAAACGTGAAAAATGATCCAATTTTTCACCTACGAAAATTCGTGTTTTTGAGTGTAATATGCCATTTAGAATCGATTGCGACGGGTCCCGGGTCCTGAAAACGCATAATTTCCGAGATATCGACGTGAAAACGTGAAAAATAATCTCATTTTTCACCTTCGAAAATTCGTGTTTTTGCGTGTAATATATCATTTAGAATCGTTTGCGACGGGTCCCGAGTCCTGGAAGGGCATAATTTACGAGATATCGACCTGGAAACGGGAAAAATGATCCAATTTTTCACTTGCGAAAATTCGTGTTTTTCAGTGTAATATGCCATTTACAATCGATTGCGACGGGTTCTGGGTCCTGGAAACGCATAATTTCCGAGATATCGACGTGGAAACGTGAGAAATGATCTAATTTTTCACCTTCGAAAATCCGTGATTTTGAGTGTAATATGCCATTTCGAATCGATTGCGACGGGTCCCGGGTCCTGGAAACGCATAATATTCGAGATATCGACGTGGAAACGTGAGAAATGATCTAATTTTTCACCTTCGAAAATTCGTGATTTTGAGTGTGATATGCCGTTTAGAATCGATTGCGACGGGTTCTGGGTCCTGAAAACGCATAATTTTCGAGATATCGACGTGGAAACGTGAGAAATGATCTCATTTTTCACCTTCGAAAATTCGTGATTTTGAGTGTGATATGCCGTTTAGAATCGATTGCGACGGGTCCCGGGTCCTGAAAACGCATAATTTTCGAGATATCGACCTGGAAACGTGAAAAATGATATAATTTTACATTCTCAAAAATTCGTGGTTTTCAGTGTAATATGCCATTGAGAATCGATTGCGACGGGTCCTGGGTCCTGGGAACGCATAATTTCCGAGATATCGACGTGAAAACGTGAAAAATGATCCAATTTTTTAATTTCGAAAATTCGTGTTTTTGAGTGTAATATGCCATTTAGAATCGATTGCGACGGGTCCCGGGTCCTGAAAACGCATAATTTCCGAGATATCGACGTGAAAACGTGAAAAATAATCTCATTTTTCACCTTCGAAAATTCGTGTTTTTGAGTGTAATATGCCATTCAGAATCGATTGCGACGGGTCCCGGGTCCTGGAAACGCATAATTTTCGAGATATCGACGTGGAAACGTAAAAAATGATCTAATTTTTCACCTTCAACAATTCGTGTTTTTGATTGTAATATGCCATTTAGAATCGATTGCGACGGGTCCCGAGTCCTGGAAACGCATAATTTTCGAGATATCGACGTCAAAACGTGAAGAATGATCCAATTTTTCACTTCTGGAAATTCGTGTTTTCTAGTGTAATATGCCATTTAGAATCGATTGCAACGGGTCTCAGGTCTTGGAAACGCATGATTTTTGAGATATCGACGTGGAAACGTGAAAAATGATCCAATTTTTCACCTTCGAAAATTCGTGTTTTTGAGTGTAATATGCCATTTAGAATCGTTTGCGACGGGTCCTGAGTCCTGGAAACGCAAAATTTACGAGATATCGACGTGGAAACGTGAAAAATGATCCAATTTTTCACTCTCGAAAATTCGTGTTTTTTAGTGTAATATGCCATTTACAATCGATTGCGACGGGTTCTAGGTCCTGAAAACGCATAATTTTCGAGATATCAACGTGGAAACGTGAAAAATGATCCAATTTTTCACCTTCGAAAATTCGTGTTTTTGAGTGTAATATGCCATTTAGAATCGTTTGCGACGGGTCCTGAGTCCTGAAAACGCAAAATTTACGAGATATCGACGTGGAAACGTGAAAAATGATCCAATTTTTCACCTACGAAAATTCGTGTTTTTGAGTGTAATATGCCATTTAGAATCGATTGCGACGGGTCCCGGGTCCTGAAAACGCATAATTTCCGAGATATCGACGTGAAAACGTGAAAAATAATCTCATTTTTCACCTTCGAAAATTCGTGTTTTTGCGTGTAATATATCATTTAGAATCGTTTGCGACGGGTCCCGAGTCCTGGAAGGGCATAATTTACGAGATATCGACCTGGAAACGGGAAAAATGATCCAATTTTTCACTTGCGAAAATTCGTGTTTTTCAGTGTAATATGCCATTTACAATCGATTGCGACGGGTTCTGGGTCCTGGAAACGCATAATTTCCGAGATATCGACGTGGAAACGTGAGAAATGATCTAATTTTTCACCTTCGAAAATCCGTGATTTTGAGTGTAATATGCCATTTCGAATCGATTGCGACGGGTCCCGGGTCCTGGAAACGCATAATATTCGAGATATCGACGTGGAAACGTGAGAAATGATCTAATTTTTCACCTTCGAAAATTCGTGATTTTGAGTGTGATATGCCGTTTAGAATCGATTGCGACGGGTTCTGGGTCCTGAAAACGCATAATTTTCGAGATATCGACGTGGAAACGTGAGAAATGATCTCATTTTTCACCTTCGAAAATTCGTGATTTTGAGTGTGATATGCCGTTTAGAATCGATTGCGACGGGTCCCGGGTCCTGAAAACGCATAATTTTCGAGATATCGACCTGGAAACGTGAAAAATGATATAATTTTACATTCTCAAAAATTCGTGGTTTTCAGTGTAATATGCCATTGAGAATCGATTGCGACGGGTCCTGGGTCCTGGGAACGCATAATTTCCGAGATATCGACGTGAAAACGTGAAAAATGATCCAATTTTTTAATTTCGAAAATTCGTGTTTTTGAGTGTAATATGCCATTTAGAATCGATTGCGACGGGTCCCGGGTCCTGAAAACGCATAATTTCCGAGATATCGACGTGAAAACGTGAAAAATAATCTCATTTTTCACCTTCGAAAATTCGTGTTTTTGAGTGTAATATGCCATTCAGAATCGATTGCGACGGGTCCCGGGTCCTGGAAACGCATAATTTTCGAGATATCGACGTGGAAACGTAAAAAATGATCTAATTTTTCACCTTCAACAATTCGTGTTTTTGATTGTAATATGCCATTTAGAATCGATTGCGACGGGTCCCGAGTCCTGGAAACGCATAATTTTCGAGATATCGACGTCAAAACGTGAAGAATGATCCAATTTTTCACTTCTGGAAATTCGTGTTTTCTAGTGTAATATGCCATTTAGAATCGATTGCAACGGGTCTCAGGTCTTGGAAACGCATGATTTTTGAGATATCGACGTGGAAACGTGAAAAATGATCCAATTTTTCACCTTCGAAAATTCGTGTTTTTGAGTGTAATATGCCATTTAGAATCGTTTGCGACGGGTCCTGAGTCCTGGAAACGCAAAATTTACGAGATATCGACGTGGAAACGTGAAAAATGATCCAATTTTTCACTCTCGAAAATTCGTGTTTTTTAGTGTAATATGCCATTTACAATCGATTGCGACGGGTTCTAGGTCCTGAAAACGCATAATTTTCGAGATATCAACGTGGAAACGTGAAAAATGATCCAATTTTTCACCTTCGAAAATTCGTGTTTTTGAGTGTAATATGCCATTTAGAATCGTTTGCGACGGGTCCTGAGTCCTGAAAACGCAAAATTTACGAGATATCGACGTGGAAACGTGAAAAATGATCCAATTTTTCACCTACGAAAATTCGTGTTTTTGAGTGTAATATGCCATTTAGAATCGATTGCGACGGGTCCCGGGTCCTGAAAACGCATAATTTCCGAGATATCGACGTGAAAACGTGAAAAATAATCTCATTTTTCACCTTCGAAAATTCGTGTTTTTGCGTGTAATATATCATTTAGAATCGTTTGCGACGGGTCCCGAGTCCTGGAAGGGCATAATTTACGAGATATCGACCTGGAAACGGGAAAAATGATCCAATTTTTCACTTGCGAAAATTCGTGTTTTTCAGTGTAATATGCCATTTACAATCGATTGCGACGGGTTCTGGGTCCTGGAAACGCATAATTTCCGAGATATCGACGTGGAAACGTGAGAAATGATCTAATTTTTCACCTTCGAAAATCCGTGATTTTGAGTGTAATATGCCATTTCGAATCGATTGCGACGGGTCCCGGGTCCTGGAAACGCATAATATTCGAGATATCGACGTGGAAACGTGAGAAATGATCTAATTTTTCACCTTCGAAAATTCGTGATTTTGAGTGTGATATGCCGTTTAGAATCGATTGCGACGGGTTCTGGGTCCTGAAAACGCATAATTTTCGAGATATCGACGTGGAAACGTGAGAAATGATCTCATTTTTCACCTTCGAAAATTCGTGATTTTGAGTGTGATATGCCGTTTAGAATCGATTGCGACGGGTCCCGGGTCCTGAAAACGCATAATTTTCGAGATATCGACCTGGAAACGTGAAAAATGATATAATTTTACATTCTCAAAAATTCGTGGTTTTCAGTGTAATATGCCATTGAGAATCGATTGCGACGGGTCCTGGGTCCTGGGAACGCATAATTTCCGAGATATCGACGTGAAAACGTGAAAAATGATCCAATTTTTCAATTTCGAAAATTCGTGTTTTTGAGTGTAATATGCCATTTAGAATCGATTGCGACGGGTCCCGGGTCCTGAAAACGCATAATTTCCGAGATATCGACGTGAAAACGTGAAAAATAATTTCATTTTTCACCTTCGAAAATTCGTGTTTTTGAGTGTAATATGCCATTCAGAATCGATTGCGACGGGTCCCGGGTCCTGGAAACGCATAATTTTCGAGATATCGACGTGGAAACGTAAAAAATGATCTAATTTTTCACCTTCAACAATTCGTGTTTTTGATTGTAATATGCCATTTAGAATCGATTGCGACGGGTCCCGAGTCCTGGAAACGCATAATTTTCGAGATATCGACGTCAAAACGTGAAGAATGATCCAATTTTTCACTTCTGGAAATTCGTGTTTTCTAGTGTAATATGCCATTTAGAATCGATTGCAACGGGTCTCAGGTCTTGGAAACGCATGATTTTTGAGATATCGACGTGGAAACGTGAAAAATGATCCAATTTTTCACCTTCGAAAATTCGTGTTTTTGAGTGTAATATGCCATTTAGAATCGTTTGCGACGGGTCCTGAGTCCTGGAAACGCAAAATTTACGAGATATCGACGTGGAAACGTGAAAAATGATCCAATTTTTCACTCTCGAAAATTCGTGTTTTTTAGTGTAATATGCCATTTACAATCGATTGCGACGGGTTCTAGGTCCTGAAAACGCATAATTTTCGAGATATCAACGTGGAAACGTGAAAAATGATCCAATTTTTCACCTTCGAAAATTCGTGTTTTTGAGTGTAATATGCCATTTAGAATCGTTTGCGACGGGTCCTGAGTCCTGGAAACGCAAAATTTACGAGATATCGACGTGGAAACGTGAAAAATGATCCAATTTTTCACCTACGAAAATTCGTGTTTTTGAGTGTAATATGCCATTTAGAATCGATTGCGACGGGTCCCGGGTCCTGAAAACGCATAATTTCCGAGATATCGACGTGAAAACGTGAAAAATAATCTCATTTTTCACCTTCGAAAATTCGTGTTTTTGCGTGTAATATATCATTTAGAATCGTTTGCGACGGGTCCCGAGTCCTGGAAGGGCATAATTTACGAGATATCGACCTGGAAACGGGAAAAATGATCCAATTTTTCACTTGCGAAAATTCGTGTCTTTCAGTGTAATATGCCATTTACAATCGATTGCGACGGGTTCTGGGTCCTGGAAACGCATAATTTCCGAGATATCGACGTCGAAACGTGAGAAATGATCTAATTTTTCACCTTCGAAAATCCGTGATTTTGAGTGTAATATGCCATTTCGAAACGATTGCGACGGGTCCCGGGTCCTGGAAACGCATAATATTCGAGATATCGACGTGGAAACGTGAAAAATGATTCAATCTTCCACTTTCAAAAATTCGTGTTTTGAAGTGTAATATGCCATTTAGAATCGATTTCGACGGGTTCTGGGTCCTGTAAACGCATAATTTTTGAGATATCGACGTGGAAACGTGAGAAATGATCCAATTTTTCACCTCCGAAAATTCGTGATTTTGAGTGTAATATGCCATTTAGAATCGATTGCGACGGGTTCTGGGTCCTGAAAACGCATAATTTTCGAGATATCGACGTGGAAACGTGAGAAATGATCTAATTTTTCACCTTCGAAAATTCGTGATTTTGAGTGTGATATGCCGTTTAGAATCGATTGCGACGGGTTCTGGGTGCTGAAAACGCATAATTTTCGAGATATCGACGTGGAAACGTGAGAAATGATCTAATTTTTCACCTTCGAAAATCCGTGATTTTGAGTGTAATATGCCATTTCGAATCGATTGCGACGGGTCCCGGGTCCTGGAAACGCATAATATTCGAGATATCGACGTGGAAACGTGAGAAATGATCTAATTTTTCACCTTCGAAAATTCGTGATTTTGAGTGTGATATGCCGTTTAGAATCGATTGCGACGGGTTCTGGGTCCTGAAAACGCATAATTTTCGAGATATCGACGTGGAAACGTGAGAAATGATCTCATTTTTCACCTTCGAAAATTCGTGATTTTGAGTGTGATATGCCGTTTAGAATCGATTGCGACGGGTCCCGGGTCCTGAAAACGCATAATTTTCGAGATATCGACCTGGAAACGTGAAAAATGATATAATTTTACATTCTCAAAAATTCGTGGTTTTCAGTGTAATATGCCATTGAGAATCGATTGCGACGGGTCCTGGGTCCTGGGAACGCATAATTTCCGAGATATCGACGTGAAAACGTGAAAAATGATCCAATTTTTCAATTTCGAAAATTCGTGTTTTTGAGTGTAATATGCCATTTAGAATCGATTGCGACGGGTCCCGGGTCCTGAAAACGCATAATTTCCGAGATATCGACGTGAAAACGTGAAAAATAATTTCATTTTTCACCTTCGAAAATTCGTGTTTTTGAGTGTAATATGCCATTCAGAATCGATTGCGACGGGTCCCGGGTCCTGGAAACGCATAATTTTCGAGATATCGACGTGGAAACGTAAAAAATGATCTAATTTTTCACCTTCAACAATTCGTGTTTTTGATTGTAATATGCCATTTAGAATCGATTGCGACGGGTCCCGAGTCCTGGAAACGCATAATTTTCGAGATATCGACGTCAAAACGTGAAGAATGATCCAATTTTTCACTTCTGGAAATTCGTGTTTTCTAGTGTAATATGCCATTTAGAATCGATTGCAACGGGTCTCAGGTCTTGGAAACGCATGATTTTTGAGATATCGACGTGGAAACGTGAAAAATGATCCAATTTTTCACCTTCGAAAATTCGTGTTTTTGAGTGTAATATGCCATTTAGAATCGTTTGCGACGGGTCCTGAGTCCTGGAAACGCAAAATTTACGAGATATCGACGTGGAAACGTGAAAAATGATCCAATTTTTCACTCTCGAAAATTCGTGTTTTTTAGTGTAATATGCCATTTACAATCGATTGCGACGGGTTCTAGGTCCTGAAAACGCATAATTTTCGAGATATCAACGTGGAAACGTGAAAAATGATCCAATTTTTCACCTTCGAAAATTCGTGTTTTTGAGTGTAATATGCCATTTAGAATCGTTTGCGACGGGTCCTGAGTCCTGGAAACGCAAAATTTACGAGATATCGACGTGGAAACGTGAAAAATGATCCAATTTTTCACCTACGAAAATTCGTGTTTTTGAGTGTAATATGCCATTTAGAATCGATTGCGACGGGTCCCGGGTCCTGAAAACGCATAATTTCCGAGATATCGACGTGAAAACGTGAAAAATAATCTCATTTTTCACCTTCGAAAATTCGTGTTTTTGCGTGTAATATATCATTTAGAATCGTTTGCGACGGGTCCCGAGTCCTGGAAGGGCATAATTTACGAGATATCGACCTGGAAACGGGAAAAATGATCCAATTTTTCACTTGCGAAAATTCGTGTCTTTCAGTGTAATATGCCATTTACAATCGATTGCGACGGGTTCTGGGTCCTGGAAACGCATAATTTCCGAGATATCGACGTCGAAACGTGAGAAATGATCTAATTTTTCACCTTCGAAAATCCGTGATTTTGAGTGTAATATGCCATTTCGAAACGATTGCGACGGGTCCCGGGTCCTGGAAACGCATAATATTCGAGATATCGACGTGGAAACGTGAAAAATGATTCAATCTTCCACTTTCAAAAATTCGTGTTTTGAAGTGTAATATGCCATTTAGAATCGATTTCGACGGGTTCTAGGTCCTGAAAACGCATAATTTTCGAGATATCAACGTGGAAACGTGAGAAATGATCCAATTTTTCACCTTCGAAAATTCGTGATTTTGAGTGTAATATGCCATTTAGAATCGATTGCGACGGGTTCTGGGTCCTGAAAACGCATAATTTTCGAGATATCGACGTGGAAACGTGAGAAATGATCTAATTTTTCACCTTCGAAAATTCGTGATTTTGAGTGTGATATGCCGTTTAGAATCGATTGCGACGGGTTCTGGGTGCTGAAAACGCATAATTTTCGAGATATCGACGTGGAAACGTGAGAAATGATCTAATTTTTCACCTTCGAAAATTCGTGATTTTGAGTGTGATATGCCGTTTAGAATCGATTGCGACGGGTCCCGGGTCCTGAAAACGCATAATTTTCGAGATATCGACCTGGAAACGTGAAAAATGATATAATTTTACATTCTCAAAAATTCGTGTTTTTGAGTGTAATATGCCATTCAGAATCGATTGCGACGGGTCCCGGGTCCTGGAAACGCATAATTTTCGAGATATCGACGTGGAAACGTAAAAAATGATCTAATTTTTCACCTTCAACAATTCGTGTTTTTGATTGTAATATGCCATTTAGAATCGATTGCGACGGGTCCCGAGTCCTGGAAACGCATAATTTTCGAGATATCGACGTCAAAACGTGAAGAATGATCCAATTTTTCACTTCTGGAAGTTCGTGTTTCCTAGTGTAATATGCCATTTAGAATCGATTGCAACGGGTCTCAGGTCTTGGAAACGCATGATTTTTGAGATATCGACGTGGAAACGTGAAAAATGATCCAATTTTTCACCTACGAAAATTCGTGTTTTTGAGTGTAATATGCCATTTAGAATCGTTTGCGACGGGTCCCGAGTCCTGGAAACGCAAAATTTACGAGATATCGACGTAGAAACGTGAAAGATGATCCAATTTTTCACTTTCGAAAATTCGTGATTTTGAGTGTCATATGCCATTTTGAATCGATTGCGACGGGTCCCGGGTCCTGGAAACGCATAATTTTCGAGATATCGACGTGGAAACGTGAAAAATGATCCAATTTTTCACTTTCGAAAATTCGTGTTTTTCAGTGTAATATGCCATTTAGAATCGATTGCGACGGGTTCTAGGTCCTGAAAACGCATAATTTTCGAGATATCAACGTGGAAACGTAAAAAATGATCTAATTTTTCATTCTCAAAAATTCGTGTTTTCCAGTGTAATATGCCATTTAGAATCGATTGCGACGGGTCCTGGGTCCTGGAAAAGCAACATTTTCGAGATATCGACGTGAAAACGTGAAAAATGATCCAATTTTTTACCTTCGAAAATTCGTGTTTTTGAGTGTTATAATCCATTTAGAATCGATTGCGACGGGTCCCGGGTCTTGAAAACGCATAATTTCCGAGATATTGACGTGGGAACGTGAAAAATGATCTAATTTTTCATTCTCGAAAATTCGTGTTTTTCAGTGTAATATGCCATTTAGAATCGATTGCGACGGGTCCTGGGTCCTGGAAAAGCAACATCTTCGAGATATCGACGTGAAAACGTAAAAAATGATCTCATTTTTCACCTTCGAAAATTCGTGTTTTTGAGTGTAATATGCCATTTAGAATCGATTGCGACGGGTCCCGGGTCCTGGAAACGCATAATTTACGAGATATCGACGTGGAAACGTAGAAAATGATCTAATCTTTCATTCTCAAAAATTCGTGTTTTTCAGTGTAATGAGCCATTTAGAATCGATTGCGACCGGTCCTGGGTCCTGAAAACGCATAATCTCTGAGATATCGACGTGGAAGCGTGAAAAATGATCTAATTTTTCACCTTCGAAAATTCGTGTTTTTGAGTGTATCATGCCATTTAGAATTGATTGCGACGGGTCCTGGGTCCTGGAAACACATAATTTTCAAGATATCGACGTGGAAACGTGAAAAATGATCCAATTTTTCACTTTCGAAAATGAGTGTTTTTTAGTGTAATATGCCATTTAGAATCGTTTGCGACGGGTCCCGAGTCCTGGAAACGCAAAATTTACGAGATATCGACGTGGAAACGTGAAAGATGATCCAATTTTTCACTTTCGAAAATTCGTGATTTTGAGTGTAATATGCCATTTTGAATCGATTGCGACGGGTCCTGGGTCCTGGAAAAGCACTATTCTCGAGATATCGACGTGAAAACGTGGAAAATGATCTAATTTTTTAACTTCGAAAATTCGTGTTTTTCAGTGTAATATGCTATTTAGAATCGATTGCGACGGGTCCCGGGTCCTGGAAACGCATAATTTTCGAGATATCGACGTGGAAACGTGGAAAATGATCTAATTTTTCATTCACAAAAATTCGTGTTTTTCATGTAATATGCCATTTAGAATCGATTGCGACGGGTCCTGGGTCCTGAACACGCATAATTTTCGAGATATCGACGTCAAAACGTGAAGAATGATCCAATTTTTCACATTCGAAAATTCGTGTTTTCTAGTGTAATATGCCATTGAGAATCGATTGCGACGGGTCCCAGGTCCGGGAAACGCATGATTTTTAAGATATCGACGTGGAAACGTGGAAAATGATCCAATTTTTCACCTACGAAAATTCGTGTTTTTGCGTGTAATATGCCATTTAGAATCGTTTGCGACGGGTCCCGAGTCCTGGAAACGCAAAATTTACGAGATATCGACGTAGAAACGTGAAAGATGATCCAATTTTTCACTTTCGAAAATTCGTGATTTTGAGTGTCATATGCCATTTTGAATCGATTGCGACGGGTCCCGGGTCCTGGAAACGCATAATTTTCGAGATATCGACGTGGAAACGTGAAAAATGATCCAATTTTTCACTTTCGAAAATTCGTGTTTTTCAGTGTAATATGCCATTTAGAATCGATTGCGACGGGTTCTAGGTCCTGAAAACGCATAATTTTCGAGATATCAACGTGGAAACGTGAAAAATGATCCAATTTTTCACCTTCGAAAATTCGTGTTTTTGAGTGTAATATGCCATTTAGAATCGTTTGCGACGGGTCCTGGGTCCTGGAAACACATAATTTTCAAGATATCGACGTGGAAACGTAAAAAATGATCTAATTTTTCATTCTCAAAAATTCGTGTTTTCCAGTGTAATATGCCATTTAGAATCGATTGCGACGGGTCCTGGGTCCTGGAAAAGCAACATTTTCGAGATATCGACGTGAAAACGTGAAAAATGATCCAATTTTTTACCTTCGAAAATTCGTGTTTTTGAGTGTTATAATCCATTTAGAATCGATTGCGACGGGTCCCGGGTCTTGAAAACGCATAATTTCCGAGATATTGACGTGGGAACGTGAAAAATGATCTAATTTTTCATTCTCAAAAATTCGTGTTTTTCAGTGTAATATGCCATTTAGAATCGATTGCGACGGGTCCTGGGTCCTGGAAAAGCAACATCTTCGAGATATCGACGTGAAAACGTGAAAAATGATCTCATTTTTCACCTTCGAAAATCCGTGTTTTTGAGTGTAATATGCCATTTAGAATCGATTGCGACGGGTCCCGGGTCCTGGAAACGCATAATTTACGAGATATCGACGTGGAAACGTAGAAAATGATCTAATCTTTCATTCTCAAAAATTCGTGTTTTTCAGTGTAATGAGCCATTTAGAATCGATTGCGACCGGTCCTGGGTCCTGAAAACGCATAATCTCTGAGATATCGACGTGGAAACGTGAGAAATGATCTAATTTTTTACATTCGAAAATTCGTGATTTTGAGTGTATTATGCCATTTAGAATCGATTGCGACGGATCCCGGGTCCTGAAAACGCATAATTTTCGATATATCGACCTGGAAACGTGAAAAATGATCTAATTTTACATTCTCAAAAATTCGTGTTTTTCAGTGTAATATGCAATTTAGAATCGATTGCGACGGGTCCCGGGTCCTGAAAACGCATAATTTTCGAGATATCGACCTGGAAACGTGAAAAATGATATAATTTTACATTCTCAAAAATTCGTGTTTTTCAGTGTAATATGCCATTGAGAATCGATTGCGACGGGTCCTGGGTCCTGGGAACGCATAATTTCCGAGATATCGACGTGAAAACGTGAAAAATGATCCAATTTTTTAATTTCGAAAATTCGTGTTTTTGAGTGTAATATGCCATTTAGAATCGATTGCGACGGGTCCCGGGTCCTGAAAACGCATAATTTCCGAGATATCGACGTGAAAACGTGAAAAATAATCTCATTTTTCACCTTCGAAAATTCGTGTTTTTGAGTGTAATATGCCATTCAGAATCGATTGCGACGGGTCCCGGGTCCTGGAAACGCATAATTTTCGAGATATCGACGTGGAAACGTAAAAAATGATCTAATTTTTCACCTTCAACAATTCGTGTTTTTGATTGTAATATGCCATTTAGAATCGATTGCGACGGGTCCCGAGTCCTGGAAACGCATAATTTTCGAGATATCGACGTCAAAACGTGAAGAATGATCCAATTTTTCACTTCTGGAAATTCGTGTTTTCTAGTGTAATATGCCATTTAGAATCGATTGCAACGGGTCTCAGGTCTTGGAAACGCATGATTTTTGAGATATCGACGTGGAAACGTGAAAAATGATCCAATTTTTCACCTTCGAAAATTCGTGTTTTTGAGTGTAATATGCCATTTAGAATCGTTTGCGACGGGTCCTGAGTCCTGGAAACGCAAAATTTACGAGATATCGACGTGGAAACGTGAAAAATGATCCAATTTTTCACTCTCGAAAATTCGTGTTTTTTAGTGTAATATGCCATTTACAATCGATTGCGACGGGTTCTAGGTCCTGAAAACGCATAATTTTCGAGATATCAACGTGGAAACGTGAAAAATGATCCAATTTTTCACCTTCGAAAATTCGTGTTTTTGAGTGTGATATGCCATTTAGAATCGTTTGCGACGGGTCCTGAGTCCTGGAAACGCAAAATTTACGAGATATCGACGTGGAAACGTGAAAAATGATCCAATTTTTCACCTACGAAAATTCGTGTTTTTGAGTGTAATATGCCATTTAGAATCGTTTGCGACGGGTCCCGAGTCCTGGAAACGCAAAATTTACGAGATATCGACGTAGAAACGTGAAAGATGATCCAATTTTTCACTTTCGAAAATTCGTGATTTTGAGTGTCATATGCCATTTTGAATCGATTGCGACGGGTCCCGGGTCCTGGAAACGCATAATTTTCGAGATATCGACGTGGAAACGTGAAAAATGATCCAATTTTTCACTTTCGAAAATTCGTGTTTTTCAGTGTAATATGCCATTTAGAATCGATTGCGACGGGTTCTAGGTCCTGAAAACGCATAATTTTCGAGATATCAACGTGGAAACGTGAAAAATAATCCAATTTTTCACCTTCGAAAATTCGTGTTTTTGAGTGTAATAAGCCATTTAGAATCGTTTGCGACGGGTCCTGAGTCCTGGAAACGCAAAATTTACGAGATATCGACGTGGAAACGTGGAAAATGATCCAATTTTTCACTCTCGAAAATTCGTGTTTTTTAGTGTAATATGCCATTTACAATCGATTGCGACGGGTTCTGGGTCCTGGAAACGCATAATTTTCGAGATATCGACGTGGAAACGTGAGAAATGATCTAATTTTTCACCTTCTAAAATTCGTGATTTCGAGTGTAATATGCCATTTCGAATCGATTGGGACGGGTCCCGGGTCCTGGAAACGCATAATTTTCGAGATATCGCCGTGAAAACGTGAAAAATGATCCAATTTTTCACCTTCGAAAATTCGTGTTTTTTAGTGTAACATGCCATTTAGAATCGATTGCGACGGGTCCTGGGTCCTGGAAAAGCACTATTCTCGAGATATCGACGTGAAAACGTGAAAAATGATCCAATTTTTTAACTTCGAAAATTCGTGTTTTTGAGTGTAATATGCCATTTAGAATCGATTGCGACGGGTTCTAGGTCCTGAAAACGCATAATTTTCGAGATATCAACGTGGAAACGTAAAAAATGATCTAATTTTTCATTCTCAAAAATTCGTGTTTTCCAGTGTAATATGCCATTTAGAATCGATTGCGACGGGTCCTGGGTCCTGGAAAAGCAACATTTTCGAGATATCGACGTGAAAACGTGAAAAATGATCCAATTTTTTACCTTCGAAAATTCGTGTTTTTGAGTGTTATAATCCATTTAGAATCGATTGCGACGGGTCCCGGGTCTTGAAAACGCATAATTTCCGAGATATTGACGTGGGAACGTGAAAAATGATCTAATTTTTCATTCTCAAAAATTCGTGTTTTTCAGTGTAATATGCCATTTAGAATCGATTGCGACGGGTCCTGGGTCCTGGAAAAGCAACATCTTCGAGATATCGACGTGAAAACGTGAAAAATGATCTCATTTTTCACCTTCGAAAATTCGTGTTTTTGAGTGTAATATGCCATTTAGAATCGATTGCGACGGGTCCCGGGTCCTGGAAACGCATAATTTACGAGATATCGACGTGGAAACGTAGAAAATGATCTAATCTTTCATTCTCAAAAATTCGTGTTTTTCAGTGTAATGAGCCATTTAGAATGGATTGCGACCGGTCCTGGGTCCTGAAAACGCATAATCTCTGAGATATCGACGTGGAAACGTGAAAAATGATCTAATTTTTCACCTTCGAAAATTCGTGTTTTTGAGTGTATCATGCCATTTAGAATTGATTGCGACGGGTCCTGGGTCCTGGAAACACATAATTTTCAAGATATCGACGTGGAAACGTGAAAAATGATCCAATTTTTCACTTTCGAGAATGAGTGTTTTTTAGTGTAATATGCCATTTAGAATCGTTTGCGACGGGTCCCGAGTCCTGGAAACGCAAAATTTACGAGATATCGACGTGGAAACGTGAAAGATGATCCAATTTTTCACTTTCGAAAATTCGTGATTTTGAGTGTAATATGCCATTTTGAATCGATTGCGACGGGTCCCGGGTCCTGGAAACGCATAATTTTCGAGATATCGCCGTGAAAACGTGAAAAATGATCCAATTTTTCACCTTCGAAAATTCGTGTTTTTTAGTGTAACATGCCATTTAGAATCGATTGCGACGGGTCCTGGGTCCTGGAAAAGCACTATTCTCGAGATATCGACGTGAAAACGTGAAAAATGATCCAATTTTTTAACTTCGAAAATTCGTGTTTTTGAGTGTAATATGCCATTTAGAATCGATTGCGACGGGTCCCGGGTCCCGGAAACGCATAATTTTCGAGATATCGACGTGAAAACGTGAAAAATGATCTAATTTTTCATTCACAAAAATTCGTGTTTTTCATGTAATATGCCATTTAGAATCGATTGCGACGGGTCATGGGTCCTGAACACGCATAATTTTCGAGATATCGACGTCAAAACGTGAAGAATGATCCAATTTTTCACTTTCGAAAATTCGTGTTTTCTAGTGTAATATGCCATTTAGAATCGATTGCGACGGGTCCCAGGTCCGGGAAACGCATGATTTTTAAGATATCGACGTGGAAACGTGAAAAATGATCCAATTTTTCACCTACGAAAATTCGTGTTTTTGAGTGTAATATGCCATTTAGAATCGTTTGCGACGGGTCCCGAGTCCTGGAAACGCAAAATTTACGAGATATCGACGTAGAAACGTGAAAGATGATCCAATTTTTCACTTTCGAAAATTCGTGATTTTGAGTGTCATATGCCATTTTGAATCGATTGCGACGGGTCCCGGGTCCTGGAAACGCATAATTTTCGAGATATCGACGTGGAAACGTGAAAAATGATCCAATTTTTCACTTTCGAAAATTCGTGTTTTTCAGTGTAATATGCCATTTAGAATCGATTGCGACGGGTTCTAGGTCCTGAAAACGCATAATTTTCGAGATATCAACGTGGAAACGTGAAACATGATCCAATTTTTCACCTTCGAAAATTCGTGTTTTTGAGTGTAATATGCCATTTAGAATCGTTTGCGACGGGTCCTGAGTCCTGAAAACGCAAAATTTACGAGATATCGACGTGGAAACGTGAAAAATGATCCAATTTTTCATTCTCGAAAATTCGTGTTTTTTAGTGTAATATGCCATTTACAATCGATTGCGACGGGTTCTGGGTCCTGGAAACGCATAATTTTCGAGATATCGACGTGGAAACGTGAGAAATGATCTAATTTTTCACCTTCTAAAATTCGTGATTTCGAGTGTAATATGCCATTTCGAATCGTTGGGACGGGTCCCGGGTCCTGGAAACGCATAATTTTCGAGATATCGCCGTGAAAACGTGAAAAATGATCCAATTTTTCACCTTCGAAAATTCGTGTTTTTTAGTGTAACATGCCATTTAGAATCGATTGCGACGGGTCCTGGGTCCTGGAAAAGCACTATTCTCGAGATATCGACGTGAAAACGTGAAAAATGATCCAATTTTTTAACTTCGAAAATTCGTGTTTTTGAGTGTAATATGCCATTTAGAATCGATTGCGACGGGTCCCGGGTCCCGGAAACGCATAATTTTCGAGATATCGACGTGAAAACGTGAAAAATGATCTAATTTTTCATTCACAAAAATTCGTGTTTTTCATGTAATATGCCATTTAGAATCGATTGCGACGGGTCCTGGGTCCTGAACACGCATAATTTTCGAGATATCGACGTCAAAACGTGAAGAATGATCCAATTTTTCACTTTCGAAAATTCGTGTTTTCTAGTGTAATATGCCATTTAGAATCGATTGCGACGGGTCCCAGGTCCGGGAAACGCATGATTTTTAAGATATCGACGTGGAAACGTGAAAAATGATCCAATTTTTCACCTACGAAAATTCGTGTTTTTGAGTGTAATATGCCATTTAGAATCGTTTGCGACGGGTCCCGAGTCCTGGAAACGCAAAATTTACGAGATATCGACGTAGAAACGTGAAAGATGATCCAATTTTTCACTTTCGAAAATTCGTGATTTTGAGTGTCATATGCCATTTTGAATCGATTGCGACGGGTCCCGGGTCCTGGAAACGCATAATTTTCGAGATATCGACGTGGAAACGTGAAAAATGATCCAATTTTTCACTTTCGAAAATTCGTGTTTTTCAGTGTAATATGCCATTTAGAATCGATTGCGACGGGTTCTAGGTCCTGAAAACGCATAATTTTCGAGATATCAACGTGGAAACGTAAAAAATGATCTCATTTTTCATTCTCAAAAATTCGTGTTTTCCAGTGTAATATGCCATTTAGAATCGATTGCGACGGGTCCTGGGTCCTGGAAAAGCAACATTTTCGAGATATCGACGTGAAAACGTGAAAAATGATCCAATTTTTTACCTTCGAAAATTCGTGTTTTTGAGTGTTATAATCCATTTAGAATCGATTGCGACGGGTCCCGGGTCTTGAAAACGCATAATTTCCGAGATATTGACGTGGGAACGTGAAAAATGATCTAATTTTTCATTCTCAAAAATTCGTGTTTTTCAGTGTAATATGCCATTTAGAATCGATTGCGACGGGTCCTGTGTCCTGGAAAAGCAACATCTTCGAGATATCGACGTGAAAACGTGAAAAATGATCTCATTTTTCACCTTCGAAAATTCGTGTTTTTGAGTGTAATATGCCATTTAGAATCGATTGCGACGGTTTCCGGGTCCTGGAAACGCATAATTTACGAGATATCGACGTGGAAACGTAGAAAATGATCTAATCTTTCATTCTCAAAAATTCGTGTTTTTCAGTGTAATGAGCCATTTAGAATCGATTGCGACCGGTCCTGGGTCCTGAAAACGCATAATCTCTGAGATATCGACGTGGAAACGTTAAAAATGATCTAATTTTTCACCTTCGAAAATTCGTGTTTTTGAGTGTATCATGCCATTTAGAATTGATTGCGACGGGTCCTGGGTCCTGAACACGCATAATTTTCGAGATATCGACGTCAAAACGTGAAGAATGATCCAATTTTTCACATTCGAAAATTCGTGTTTTCTAGTGTAATATGCCATTGAGAATCGATTGCGACGGGTCCTAGGTCCGGGAAACGCATGATTTTTAAGATATCGACGTGGAAACGTGGAAAATGATCCAATTTTTCACCTACGAAAATTCGTGTTTTTGAGTGTAATATGCCATTTAGAATCGTTTGCGACGGGTCCCGAGTCCTGGAAACGCAAAATTCACGAGATATCGACGTAGAAACGTGAAAGATGATCCAATTTTTCACTTTCGAAAATTCGTGATTTTGAGTGTCATATGCCATTTTGAATCGATTGCGACGGGTCCCGGGTCCTGGAAACGCATAATTTCCGAGATATCGACGTGGAAACGTGAAAAATGATCCAATTTTTCACTTTCGAAAATTCGTGTTTTTCAGTGTAATATGCCATTTAGAATCGATTGCGACGGGTTCTAGGTCCTGAAAACGCATAATTTTCGAGATATCAACGTGGAAACGTGAAAAATGATCCAATTTTTCACCTTCGAAAATTCGTGTTTTTGAGTGTAATATGCCATTTAGAATCGTTTGCGACGGGTCCTGAGTCCTGGAAACGCAAAATTTACGAGATATCGACGTGGAAACGTGAAAAATGATCCAATTTTTCATTCTCGAAAATTCGTGTTTTTTAGTGTAATATGCCATTTACAATCGATTGCGACGGGTTCTGGGTCCTGGAAACGCATAATTTTCGAGATATCGACGTGGAAACGTGAGAAATGATCTAATTTTTCACCTTCTAAAATTCGTGATTTCGAGTGTAATATGCCATTTCGAATCGTTGGGACGGGTCCCGGGTCCTGGAAACGCATAATTTTCGAGATATCGCCGTGAAAACGTGAAAAATGATCCAATTTTTCACCTTCGAAAATTCGTGTTTTTTAGTGTAACATGCCATTTAGAATCGATTGCGACGGGTCCTGGGTCCTGGAAAAGCACTATTCTCGAGATATCGACGTGAAAACGTGAAAAATGATCCAATTTTTTAACTTCGAAAATTCGTGTTTTTGAGTGTAATATGCCATTCAGAATCGATTGCGACGGGTCCCGGGTCCCGGAAACGCATAATTTTCGAGATATCGACGTGAAAACGTGAAAAATGATCTAATTTTTCATTCACAAAAATTCGTGTTTTTCATGTAATATGCCATTTAGAATCGATTGCGACGGGTCCTGGGTCCTGAACACGCATAATTTTCGAGATATCGACGTCAAAACGTGAAGAATGATCCAATTTTTCACTTTCGAAAATTCGTGTTTTCTAGTGTAATATGCCATTTAGAATCGATTGCGACGGGTCCCAGGTCCGGGAAACGCATGATTTTTAAGATATCGACGTGGAAACGTGAAAAATGATCCAATTTTTCACCTACGAAAATTCGTGTTTTTGAGTGTAATATGCCATTTAGAATCGTTTGCGACGGGTCCCGAGTCCTGGAAACGCAAAATTTACGAGATATCGACGTAGAAACGTGAAAGATGATCCAATTTTTCACTTTCGAAAATTCGTGATTTTGAGTGTCATATGCCATTTTGAATCGATTGCGACGGGTCCCGGGTCCTGGAAACGCATAATTTTCGAGATATCGACGTGGAAACGTGAAAAATGATCCAATTTTTCACTTTCGAAAATTCGTGTTTTTCAGTGTAATATGCCATTTAGAATCGATTGCGACGGGTTCTAGGTCCTGAAAACGCATAATTTTCGAGATATCAACGTGGAAACGTAAAAAATGATCTCATTTTTCATTCTCAAAAATTCGTGTTTTCCAGTGTAATATGCCATTTAGAATCGATTGCGACGGGTCCTGGGTCCTGGAAAAGCAACATTTTCGAGATATCGACGTGAAAACGTGAAAAATGATCCAATTTTTTACCTTCGAAAATTCGTGTTTTTGAGTGTTATAATCCATTTAGAATCGATTGCGACGGGTCCCGGGTCTTGAAAACGCATAATTTCCGAGATATTGACGTGGGAACGTGAAAAATGATCTAATTTTTCATTCTCAAAAATTCGTGTTTTTCAGTGTAATATGCCATTTAGAATCGATTGCGACGGGTCCTGGGTCCTGGAAAAGCAACATCTTCGAGATATCGACGTGAAAACGTGAAAAATGATCTCATTTTTCACCTTCGAAAATTCGTGTTTTTGAGTGTAATATGCCATTTAGAATCGATTGCGACGGTTTCCGGGTCCTGGAAACGCATAATTTACGAGATATCGACGTGGAAACGTAGAAAATGATCTAATCTTTCATTCTCAAAAATTCGTGTTTTTCAGTGTAATGAGCCATTTAGAATCGATTGCGACCGGTCCTGGGTCCTGAAAACGCATAATCTCTGAGATATCGACGTGGAAACGTGAAAAATGATCTAATTTTTCACCTTCGAAAATTCGTGTTTTTGAGTGTATCATGCCATTTAGAATTGATTGCGACGGGTCCTGGGTCCTGGAAACACATAATTTTCAAGATATCGACGTGGAAACGTGAAAAATGATCCAATTTTTCACTTTCGAAAATGAGTGTTTTTTAGTGTAATATGCCATTTAGAATCGTTTGCGACGGGTCCCGAGTCCTGGAAACGCAAAATTTACGAGATATCGACGTGGAAACGTGAAAGATGATCCAATTTTTCACTTTCGAAAATTCGTGATTTTGAGTGTAATATGCCATTTTGAATCGATTGCGACGGGTCCCGGGTCCTGAAAACGCATAATTTTCGAGATATCGCCGTGAAAACATGTAAAATGATCCAATTTTTCACCTTCGGAAATTCGTGTTTTTTAGTGTAATATGCCATTTAGAATCGATTGCGACGGGTCCTGGGTCCTGGAAAAGCACTATTCTCGAGATATCGACGTGAAAACGTGGAAAATGATCTAATTTTTTAACTTCGAAAATTCGTGTTTTTGAGTGTAATATGCCATTTAGAATCGATTGCGACGGGTCCCGGGTCCTGGAAACGCATAATTTTCGAGATATCGACGTGAAAACGTGAAAAATGATCTAATTTTTCATTCACAAAAATTCGTGTTTTTCATGTAATATGCCATTTAGAATCGATTGCGACGGGTCCTGGGTCCTGAACACGCATAATTTTCGAGATATCGACGTCAAAACGTGAAGAATGATCCAATTTTTCACATTCGAAAATTCGTGTTTTCTAGTGTAATATGCCATTGAGAATCGATTGCGACGGGTCCCAGGTCCGGGAAACGCATGATTTTTAAGATATCGACGTGGAAACGTGAAAAATGATCCAATTTTTCACCTACGAAAATTCGTGTTTTTGAGTGTAATATGCCATTTAGAATCGTTTGCGACGGGTCCCGAGTCCTGGAAACGCAAAATTTACGAGATATCGACGTAGAAACGTGAAAGATGATCCAATTTTTCACTTTCGAAAATTCGTGATTTTGAGTGTCATATGCCATTTTGAATCGATTGCGACGGGTCCCGGGTCCTGGAAACGCATAATTTACGAGATATCGACGTGGAAACGTGTAAAATGATACAATTTTTCACTTTCGAAAATTCGTGTTTTTTAATGTAATATGCCATTCAGAATTGATTGCGACGGGTTCTGGGTCCTGGAAACGCATAACTTTCGAGATATCGACGTGGAAACGTAAAAAATGATCCAATTTTTCACTTTCGAAAATTCGTGTTTTTGCGTGTAATATTCCATTTAGAATCGTTTTCGACGGGTCCCGAGTCCTGGAAACGCGAAATGTACGAGATATCGACGTGGAAACGTGAAAAATGATCCAATTTTTCACTTTCGAAAATTCGTGTCTTCTGGTGTAATATGCCATTTAGAATCGATTGCGACGGGTCCCAGGTCCTGGAAACGCATGATTTTTGAGATATCGATGTGGAAACGTGAAAAATGATCTAATTTTTCACCTTCGAAAATTCGTCTTTTTGAGTGTAATATATCATTTAGAATCGTTTGCGACGGGTCCCGAGTCCTGGAAACGCATAATTTACGAGATATCGACGTGGAAACGTGAAAAATGATCCAATTTTTCACTTTCGAAAATTCGTGTTTTTCAGTGTAATATGCCATTTAGAATCGATTGCGACGGGTTCTAGGTCCTGAAAACGCATAATTTTCGAGATATCAACGTGGAAACGTAAAAAATGATCTCATTTTTCATTCTCAAAAATTCGTGTTTTCCAGTGTAATATGCCATTTAGAATCGATTGCGACGGGTCCTGGGTCCTGGAAAAGCAACATTTTCGAGATATCGACGTGAAAACGTGAAAAATGATCCAATTTTTTACCTTCGAAAATTCGTGTTTTTGAGTGTTATAATCCATTTAGAATCGATTGCGACGGGTCCCGGGTCTTGAAAACGCATAATTTCCGAGATATTGACGTGGGAACGTGAAAAATGATCTAATTTTTCATTCTCAAAAATTCGTGTTTTTCAGTGTAATATGCCATTTAGAATCGATTGCGACGGGTCCTGTGTCCTGGAAAAGCAACATCTTCGAGATATCGACGTGAAAACGTGAAAAATGATCTCATTTTTCACCTTCGAAAATTCGTGTTTTTGAGTGTAATATGCCATTTAGAATCGATTGCGACGGTTTCCGGGTCCTGGAAACGCATAATTTACGAGATATCGACGTGGAAACGTAGAAAATGATCTAATCTTTCATTCTCAAAAATTCGTGTTTTTCAGTGTAATGAGCCATTTAGAATCGATTGCGACCGGTCCTGGGTCCTGAAAACGCATAATCTCTGAGATATCGACGTGGAAACGTTAAAAATGATCTAATTTTTCACCTTCGAAAATTCGTGTTTTTGAGTGTATCATGCCATTTAGAATTGATTGCGACGGGTCCTGGGTCCTGAACACGCATAATTTTCGAGATATCGACGTCAAAACGTGAAGAATGATCCAATTTTTCACATTCGAAAATCCGTGTTTTCTAGTGTAATATGCCATTGAGAATCGATTGCGACGGGTCCTAGGTCCGGGAAACGCATGATTTTTAAGATATCGACGTGGAAACGTGGAAAATGATCCAATTTTTCACCTACGAAAATTCGTGTTTTTGAGTGTAATATGCCATTTAGAATCGTTTGCGACGGGTCCCGAGTCCTGGAAACGCAAAATTCACGAGATATCGACGTAGAAACGTGAAAGATGATCCAATTTTTCACTTTCGAAAATTCGTGATTTTGAGTGTCATATGCCATTTTGAATCGATTGCGACGGGTCCCGGGTCCTGGAAACGCATAATTTCCGAGATATCGACGTGGAAACGTGAAAAATGATCCAATTTTTCACTTTCGAAAATTCGTGTTTTTCAGTGTAATATGCCATTTAGAATCGATTGCGACGGGTTCTAGGTCCTGAAAACGCATAATTTTCGAGATATCAACGTGGAAACGTGAAAAATGATCCAATTTTTCACCTTCGAAAATTCGTGTTTTTGAGTGTAATATGCCATTTAGAATCGTTTGCGACGGGTCCTGAGTCCTGGAAACGCAAAATTTACGAGATATCGACGTGGAAACGTGAAAAATGATCCAATTTTTCATTCTCGAAAATTCGTGTTTTTTAGTGTAATATGCCATTTACAATCGATTGCGACGGGTTCTGGGTCCTGGAAACGCATAATTTTCGAGATATCGACGTGGAAACGTGAGAAATGATCTAATTTTTCACCTTCTAAAATTCGTGATTTCGAGTGTAATATGCCATTTCGAATCGTTGGGACGGGTCCCGGGTCCTGGAAACGCATAATTTTCGAGATATCGCCGTGAAAACGTGAAAAATGATCCAATTTTTCACCTTCGAAAATTCGTGTTTTTTAGTGTAACATGCCATTTAGAATCGATTGCGACGGGTCCTGGGTCCTGGAAAAGCACTATTCTCGAGATATCGACGTGAAAACGTGAAAAATGATCCAATTTTTTAACTTCGAAAATTCGTGTTTTTGAGTGTAATATGCCATTCAGAATCGATTGCGACGGGTCCCGGGTCCCGGAAACGCATAATTTTCGAGATATCGACGTGAAAACGTGAAAAATGATCTAATTTTTCATTCACAAAAATTCGTGTTTTTCATGTAATATGCCATTTAGAATCGATTGCGACGGGTCCTGGGTCCTGAACACGCATAATTTTCGAGATATCGACGTCAAAACGTGAAGAATGATCCAATTTTTCACTTTCGAAAATTCGTGTTTTCTAGTGTAATATGCCATTTAGAATCGATTGCGACGGGTCCCAGGTCCGGGAAACGCATGATTTTTAAGATATCGACGTGGAAACGTGAAAAATGATCCAATTTTTCACCTACGAAAATTCGTGTTTTTGAGTGTAATATGCCATTTAGAATCGTTTGCGACGGGTCCCGAGTCCTGGAAACGCAAAATTTACGAGATATCGACGTAGAAACGTGAAAGATGATCCAATTTTTCACTTTCGAAAATTCGTGATTTTGAGTGTCATATGCCATTTTGAATCGATTGCGACGGGTCCCGGGTCCTGGAAACGCATAATTTTCGAGATATCGACGTGGAAACGTGAAAAATGATCCAATTTTTCACTTTCGAATATTCGTGTTTTTCAGTGTAATATGCCATTTAGAATCGATTGCGACGGGTTCTAGGTCCTGAAAACGCATAATTTTCGAGATATCAACGTGGAAACGTAAAAAATGATCTCATTTTTCATTCTCAAAAATTCGTGTTTTCCAGTGTAATATGCCATTTAGAATCGATTGCGACGGGTCCTGGGTCCTGGAAAAGCAACATTTTCGAGATATCGACGTGAAAACGTGAAAAATGATCCAATTTTTTACCTTCGAAAATTCGTGTTTTTGAGTGTTATAATCCATTTAGAATCGATTGCGACGGGTCCCGGGTCTTGAAAACGCATAATTTCCGAGATATTGACGTGGGAACGTGAAAAATGATCTAATTTTTCATTCTCAAAAATTCGTGTTTTTCAGTGTAATATGCCATTTAGAATCGATTGCGACGGGTCCTGGGTCCTGGAAAAGCAACATCTTCGAGATATCGACGTGAAAACGTGAAAAATGATCTCATTTTTCACCTTCGAAAATTCGTGTTTTTGAGTGTAATATGCCATTTAGAATCGATTGCGACGGTTTCCGGGTCCTGGAAACGCATAATTTACGAGATATCGACGTGGAAACGTAGAAAATGATCTAATCTTTCATTCTCAAAAATTCGTGTTTTTCAGTGTAATGAGCCATTTAGAATCGATTGCGACCGGTCCTGGGTCCTGAAAACGCATAATCTCTGAGATATCGACGTGGAAACGTGAAAAATGATCTAATTTTTCACCTTCGAAAATTCGTGTTTTTGAGTGTATCATGCCATTTAGAATTGATTGCGACGGGTCCTGGGTCCTGGAAACACATAATTTTCAAGATATCGACGTGGAAACGTGAAAAATGATCCAATTTTTCACTTTCGAAAATGAGTGTTTTTTAGTGTAATATGCCATTTAGAATCGTTTGCGACGGGTCCCGAGTCCTGGAAACGCAAAATTTACGAGATATCGACGTGGAAACGTGAAAGATGATCCAATTTTTCACTTTCGAAAATTCGTGATTTTGAGTGTAATATGCCATTTTGAATCGATTGCGACGGGTCCCGGGTCCTGAAAACGCATAATTTTCGAGATATCGCCGTGAAAACATGTAAAATGATCCAATTTTTCACCTTCGGAAATTCGTGTTTTTTAGTGTAATATGCCATTTAGAATCGATTGCGACGGGTCCTGGGTCCTGGAAAAGCACTATTCTCGAGATATCGACGTGAAAACGTGGAAAATGATCTAATTTTTTAACTTCGAAAATTCGTGTTTTTGAGTGTAATATGCCATTTAGAATCGATTGCGACGGGTCCCGGGTCCTGGAAACGCATAATTTTCGAGATATCGACGTGAAAACGTGAAAAATGATCTAATTTTTCATTCACAAAAATTCGTGTTTTTCATGTAATATGCCATTTAGAATCGATTGCGACGGGTCCTGGGTCCTGAACACGCATAATTTTCGAGATATCGACGTCAAAACGTGAAGAATGATCCAATTTTTCACATTCGAAAATTCGTGTTTTCTAGTGTAATATGCCATTGAGAATCGATTGCGACGGGTCCCAGGTCCGGGAAACGCATGATTTTTAAGATATCGACGTGGAAACGTGAAAAATGATCCAATTTTTCACCTACGAAAATTCGTGTTTTTGAGTGTAATATGCCATTTAGAATCGTTTGCGACGGGTCCCGAGTCCTGGAAACGCAAAATTTACGAGATATCGACGTAGAAACGTGAAAGATGATCCAATTTTTCACTTTCGAAAATTCGTGATTTTGAGTGTCATATGCCATTTTGAATCGATTGCGACGGGTCCCGGGTCCTGGAAACGCATAATTTACGAGATATCGACGTGGAAACGTGTAAAATGATACAATTTTTCACTTTCGAAAATTCGTGTTTTTTAATGTAATATGCCATTCAGAATTGATTGCGACGGGTTCTGGGTCCTGGAAACGCATAACTTTCGAGATATCGACGTGGAAACGTAAAAAATGATCCAATTTTTCACTTTCGAAAATTCGTGTTTTTGCGTGTAATATTCCATTTAGAATCGTTTTCGACGGGTCCCGAGTCCTGGAAACGCGAAATGTACGAGATATCGACGTGGAAACGTGAAAAATGATCCAATTTTTCACTTTCGAAAATTCGTGTCTTCTGGTGTAATATGCCATTTAGAATCGATTGCGACGGGTCCCAGGTCCTGGAAACGCATGATTTTTGAGATATCGATGTGGAAACGTGAAAAATGATCTAATTTTTCACCTTCGAAAATTCGTCTTTTTGAGTGTAATATATCATTTAGAATCGTTTGCGACGGGTCCCGAGTCCTGGAAACGCATAATTTACGAGATATCGACGTGGAAACGTGAAAAATGATCCAATTTTTCACTTTCGAAAATTCGTGTTTTTCAGTGTAATATGCCATTTAGAATCGATTGCGACGGGTTCTAGGTCCTGAAAACGCATAATTTTCGAGATATCAACGTGGAAACGTGAAAAATGATCCAATTTTTGACCTTCGAAAATTCGTGTTTTTGAGTGTAATATGCCATTTACAATCGATTGCGACGGGTTCTGGGTCCTGGAAACGCATAATTTTCGAGATATCGACGTGGAAACGTGAGAAATGATCTAATTTTTCACCTTCTAAAATTCGTGATTTCGAGTGTAATATGCCATTTCGAATCGTTGGGACGGGTTCCGGGTCCTGGAAACGCATAATTTTCGAGATATCGCCGTGAAAACGTGAAAAATGATCCAATTTTTCACCTTCGAAAATTCGTGTTTTTTAGTGTAACATGCCATTTAGAATCGATTGCGACGGGTCCTGGGTCCTGGAAAAGCACTATTCTCGAGATATCGACGTGAAAACGTGAAAAATGATCCAATTTTTTAACTTCGAAAATTCGTGTTTTTGAGTGTAATATGCCATTCAGAATCGATTGCGACGGGTCCCGGGTCCCGGAAACGCATAATTTTCGAGATATCGACGTGAAAACGTGAAAAATGATCTAATTTTTCATTCACAAAAATTCGTGTTTTTCATGTAATATGCCATTTAGAATCGATTGCGACGGGTCCTGGGTCCTGAACACGCATAATTTTCGAGATATCGACGTCAAAACGTGAAGAATGATCCAATTTTTCACTTTCGAAAATTCGTGTTTTCTAGTGTAATATGCCATTTAGAATCGATTGCGACGGGTCCCAGGTCCGGGAAACGCATGATTTTTAAGATATCGACGTGGAAACGTGAAAAATGATCCAATTTTTCACCTACGAAAATTCGTGTTTTTGAGTGTAATATGCCATTTAGAATCGTTTGCGACGGGTCCCGAGTCCTGGAAACGCAAAATTTACGAGATATCGACGTAGAAACGTGAAAGATGATCCAATTTTTCACTTTCGAAAATTCGTGATTTTGAGTGTCATATGCCATTTTGAATCGATTGCGACGGGTCCCGGGTCCTGGAAACGCATAATTTTCGAGATATCGACGTGGAAACGTGAAAAATGATCCAATTTTTCACTTTCGAAAATTCGTGTTTTTCAGTGTAATATGCCATTTAGAATCGATTGCGACGGGTTCTAGGTCCTGAAAACGCATAATTTTCGAGATATCAACGTGGAAACGTAAAAAATGATCTCATTTTTCATTCTCAAAAATTCGTGTTTTCCAGTGTAATATGCCATTTAGAATCGATTGCGACGGGTCCTGGGTCCTGGAAAAGCAACATTTTCGAGATATCGACGTGAAAACGTGAAAAATGATCCAATTTTTTACCTTCGAAAATTCGTGTTTTTGAGTGTTATAATCCATTTAGAATCGATTGCGACGGGTCCCGGGTCTTGAAAACGCATAATTTCCGAGATATTGACGTGGGAACGTGAAAAATGATCTAATTTTTCATTCTCAAAAATTCGTGTTTTTCAGTGTAATATGCCATTTAGAATCGATTGCGACGGGTCCCGGGTCCTGAAAACGCATAATTTCCGAGATATCGACGTGAAAACGTGAAAAATAATCTCATTTTTCACCTTCGAAAATTCGTGTTTTTGAGTGTAATATGCCATTCAGAATCGATTGCGACGGGTCCCGGGTCCTGGAAACGCATAATTTTCGAGATATCGACGTGGAAACGTAAAAAATGATCTAATTTTTCACCTTCAACAATTCGTGTTTTTGATTGTAATATGCCATTTAGAATCGATTGCGACGGGTCCCGAGTCCTGGAAACGCATAATTTTCGAGATATCGACGTCAAAACGTGAAGAATGATCCAATTTTTCACTTCTGGAAATTCGTGTTTTCTAGTGTAATATGCCATTTAGAATCGATTGCAACGGGTCTCAGGTCTTGGAAACGCATGATTTTTGAGATATCGACGTGGAAACGTGAAAAATGATCCAATTTTTCACCTTCGAAAATTCGTGTTTTTGAGTGTAATATGCCATTTAGAATCGTTTGCGACGGGTCCTGAGTCCTGGAAACGCAAAATTTACGAGATATCGACGTGGAAACGTGAAAAATGATCCAATTTTTCACTCTCGAAAATTCGTGTTTTTTAGTGTAATATGCCATTTACAATCGATTGCGACGGGTTCTAGGTCCTGAAAACGCATAATTTCCGAGATATCGACGTGAAAACGTGAAAAATGATCCAATTTTTTAATTTCGAAAATTCGTGTTTTTGAGTGTAATATGCCATTTAGAATCGATTGCGACGGGTCCCGGGTCCTGAAAACGCATAATTTCCGAGATATCGACGTGAAAACGTGAAAAATAATCTCATTTTTCACCTTCGAAAATTCGTGTTTTTGAGTGTAATATGCCATTTAGAATCGATTGCGACGGTTTCCGGGTCCTGGAAACGCATAATTTACGAGATATCGACGTGGAAACGTAGAAAATGATCTAATCTTTCATTCTCAAAAATTCGTGTTTTTCAGTGTAATGAGCCATTTAGAATCGATTGCGACCGGTCCTGGGTCCTGAAAACGCATAATCTCTGAGATATCGACGTGGAAACGTGAAAAATGATCTAATTTTTCACCTTCGAAAATTCGTGTTTTTGAGTGTATCATGCCATTTAGAATTGATTGCGACGGGTCCTGGGTCCTGGAAACACATAATTTTCAAGATATCGACGTGGAAACGTGAAAAATGATCCAATTTTTCACTTTCGAAAATGAGTGTTTTTTAGTGTAATATGCCATTTAGAATCGTTTGCGACGGGTCCCGAGTCCTGGAAACGCAAAATTTACGAGATATCGACGTGGAAACGTGAAAGATGATCCAATTTTTCACTTCCGAAAATTCGTGATTTTGAGTGTAATATGCCATTTTGAATCGATTGCGACGGGTCCCGGGTCCTGAAAACGCATAATTTTCGAGATATCGCCGTGAAAACATGTAAAATGATCCAATTTTTCACCTTCGAAAATTCGTGTTTTTTAGTGTAATATGCCATTTAGAATCGATTGCGACGGGTCCTGGGTCCTGGAAAAGCACTATTCTCGAGATATCGACGTGAAAACGTGGAAAATGATCTAATTTTTTAACTTCGAAAATTCGTGTTTTTGAGTGTAATATGCCATTTAGAATCGATTGCGACGGGTCCCGGGTCCTGGAAACGCATAATTTTCGAGATATCGACGTGAAAACGTGAAAAATGATCTAATTTTTCATTCACAAAAATTCGTGTTTTTCATGTAATATGCCATTTAGAATCGATTGCGACGGGTCCTGGGTCCTGAACACGCATAATTTTCGAGATATCGACGTCAAAACGTGAAGAATGATCCAATTTTTCACATTCGAAAATTCGTGTTTTCTAGTGTAATATGCCATTGAGAATCGATTGCGACGGGTCCCAGGTCCGGGAAACGCATGATTTTTAAGATATCGACGTGGAAACGTGAAAAATGATCCAATTTTTCACCTACGAAAATTCGTGTTTTTGAGTGTAATATGCCATTTAGAATCGTTTGCGACGGGTCCCGAGTCCTGGAAACGCAAAATTTACGAGATATCGACGTAGAAACGTGAAAGATGATCCAATTTTTCACTTTCGAAAATTCGTGATTTTGAGTGTCATATGCCATTTTGAATCGATTGCGACGGGTCCCGGGTCCTGGAAACGCATAATTTACGAGATATCGACGTGGAAACGTGTAAAATGATACAATTTTTCACTTTCGAAAATTCGTGTTTTTTAATGTAATATGCCATTCAGAATTGATTGCGACGGGTTCTGGGTCCTGGAAACGCATAACTTTCGAGATATCGACGTGGAAACGTAAAAAATGATCCAATTTTTCACTTTCGAAAATTCGTGTTTTTGCGTGTAATATTCCATTTAGAATCGTTTTCGACGGGTCCCGAGTCCTGGAAACGCGAAATGTACGAGATATCGACGTGGAAACGTGAAAAATGATCCAATTTTTCACTTTCGAAAATTCGTGTCTTCTGGTGTAATATGCCATTTAGAATCGATTGCGACGGGTCCCAGGTCCTGGAAACGCATGATTTTTGAGATATCGATGTGGAAACGTGAAAAATGATCTCATTTTTCACCTTCGAAAATTCGTCTTTTTGAGTGTAATATATCATTTAGAATCGTTTGCGACGGGTCCCGAGTCCTGGAAACGCATAATTTACGAGATATCGACGTGGAAACGTGAAAAATGATCCAATTTTTCACTTTCGAAAATTCGTGTTTTTTAATGTAATATGCCCTTTACAATCGATTGCGACGGGTTCTGGGTCCTGGGAACGCATAATTTCCGAGATATCGACGTGGAAACGTGAGAAATGATCTAATTTTTCACCTTCGAAAATCCGTGATTTTGAGTGTAATATGCCATTTCGAATCGATTGCGACGGGTCCCGGGTCCTGGAAACGCATAATTTTCGAGATATCGACGTGGAAACGTGAGAAATGATCTAATTTTTCACCTTTGAAAATTCGTGATTTTGAGTGTACTATGCCATTTAGAATCGATTGCGACGGGTTCTGGGTCCTGAAAACGCATAATTTTCGAGATATCAACGTGGAAACGTAAAAAATGATCTAATTTTTCATTCTCAAAAATTCGTGTTTTTCAGTGTAATATGCCATTTAGAATCGATTGCGACGGGTTCTGGGTCCTGGAAACGCATAATTTTCGAGATATCGACGTGGAAACGTGGAAAATGATCCAATTTTTCACCTTCGAAAATTCGTGTTTTTTAGTGTAATATGCCATTTAAAATCGATTGCGACGGGTCCTGGGTCCTGAAAAAGCACTATTCTCGAGATATCGACGTGAAAACGTGAAAAATGATCCAATTTTTTAACTTCGAAAATTCGTGTTTTTGAGTGTAATATGCCATTTAGAATCGATTGCGACGGGTCCCGGGTCCTGGAAACGCTTAATTTTCGAGATATCGACGTGAAAACGTGAAAAATGATCCCATTTTCCACCTTCGAAAATTCGTGTTTTTGAGTGTAATATGCCATTAGGAATCAATTGCGACGGGTCCTGGGTCCTGGAAACGCATAATTTCCGTCATTTTGACGTCGAAACGTGAAAAATTATGAGATTTCTCATTCCCAAAAATTCGTTATTTCCAGTGTAATATGCCATTTAGAATCGATTGCGACGGGTCCTGGGTCCTGAAAACGCATAATTTTCGAGATATCGGCGTGGAAACGTGAAAAATGATCTAATTTTTCACCTTCGAAAATTCGTGTTTTTAAGTGTAATATGCCATTTAGAATCGATTGCGACGGGCCCTGGGTCCTGGAAACACATAATTTTCAAGATATCGACGTGGAAACGTGAAAAATGATCGAATTTTTCAGTTTCGAAAATTCGTGTTTTTGAGTGTATTATGCCATTTAGAATCGATTGCGACGGTTACCGGGTCCTGAAAACGCATAATTTTCGAGATATCGACATGATAACGTGAAAAATGATCTAATTTTTCATTCACAAAAATTCGTGTTCTTCATGTAATATGCCATTTAGAATCGATTGCGACGGGTCCTGGGTCCTGGACACGCATAATTTTCGAGATATCGACGTGAAAACGTGAAGAATGATCCAATTTTTCACTTTCGAAAATTCGTGTTTTTCAGTGTAATATTCCAATTGGAATCGATTGCGACGGGTCTTGGGTCCTGAAAACGCATAGGTTTCGAGATATCGACGTGGAAACGTGAAGAATGATCCAATTTTTCACTTTCGAAAATTCGTGTTTTCTAGTGTAATATGCCATTTAGAATCGATTGCGATGGGTCCCAGGTCCTGGAAACGCATGATTTTTAAGATATCGACGTGGAAACGTGAAAAATGATCCAATTTTTCACCTTCGAAAATTCGTGTTTTTGAGTGTAATATGCCATTTAGAATCGATTGCGATGGGTCCTGGGTCCTGGAAACGCATAATTTTCGAGATATCGACGTGGAAACGTGAAAAATGATCCAATTTTTCACTTTCGAAAATTCGTGTTTTTCAGTGTAATATGCCATTTAGAATCGATTGCGACGGGTTCCGGGTCCTGAAAACGCATAATTTTCGAGATATCAACGTGGAAACGTAAAAAATGATCTAATTTTTCATTCTCAAAAATTCGTGTTTTTCAGTGTAATATGCCATTTAGAATCGATTGCGACGGGTCCTGGGTCCTGGAAAAGCAACATCTTCGAGATATCGACGTGAAAACGTGAAAAATGATCTCATTTTTCACCTTCGAAAATTCGTGTTTTTGAGTGTAATATGCCATTTAGAATCGATTGCGACGGGTCCCGGGTCCTGGAAACGCATAATTTACGAGATATCGACGTGGAAACGTGAAAGATGATCTCATTTTTCACCTTCGAAAATTCGTGTTTTTGAGTGTAATATGCCATTTAGAATCGATTGCGATGGGTCCCGGGTCCTGGAAACGCATAATTTACGAGATATCGACGTGGAAACGTGAAAAATGATCTAATTTTTCACCTTCGAAAATTCGTGTTTTTGAGTGTAATATGCCATTTAAAATCGTTTGCGACGGGTCCCGAGTCCTGGACACGCATAATTTTCGAGATATCGACGTCAAAACGTGAAGAATGATCCAATTTTTCACTTTCGAAAATTCGTGTTTTTGAGTGTAATATGCGATTTAGAATCGATTGCGACGGGTTCCGGGTCCTGGAAACGCATAATTTTTGAGATATCGACCTGGAAACGTGAAAAATGATGTAATGTTTCACCTTCGAAAATTCGTGTTTTTGAGCGTATTATGCCATTTAGAATCGATTGCGACGGCTACCGGGTCCTGGAAACGCATAATTTTCTAGATATCGACGTGGAAACGTGAAAAATGATCCAATTTTTCACTTTCGAAAATTAGTGTTTTTCAGTGTAATATGCAATTTAGAATCGATTGCGACGGGTCCCGGGTCCTGGAAACGCATAATTTTCGAGATATTGACGTGGAAACGGGAAAAATGATTTAATTTTTCATTCTCAAAAATTCGTGTTTTTGAGTGTAATATGCTATTTAAAATCGTTTGCGACGTGTCCCGAGTCCTGGACACGCATAATTTTCGAGATATCAACGTGGAAACGTGAAAAATGATCCAATTTTTCACCTTCGAAAATTCGTGTTTTTGAGTGTAATATGCCATTTAGAATCGTTTGCGACGGGTCCTGAGTCCTGGAAACGCAAAATTTACGAGATATCGACGTGGAAACGTGAAAAATGATCCAATTTTTCATTCTCGAAAATTCGTGTTTTTTAGTGTAATATGCCATTTACAATCGATTGCGACGGGTTCTGGGTCCTGGAAACGCATAATTTTCGAGATATCGACGTGGAAACGTGAGAAATGATCTAATTTTTCACCTTCTAAAATTCGTGATTTTGAGTGTAATATGCCATTTCGAATCGATTGGGACGGGTCCCGGGTCCTGGAAACGCATAATTTTCGAGATATCGCCGTGAAAACGTGAAAAATGATCCAATTTTTCACCTTCGAAAATTCGTGTTTTTTAGTTTAACATGCCATTTAGAATCGATTGCGACGGGTCCTGGGTCCTGGAAAAGCACTATTCTCGAGATATCGACGTGAAAACGTGAAAAATGATCCAATTTTTTAACTTCGAAAATTCGTGTTTTTGAGTGTAATATGCCATTCAGAATCGATTGCGACGGGTCCCGGGTCCTGAAAACGCATAATCTCCGAGATATCGACGTGGAAACGTGAAAAATGATCTAATTTTTCATTCTCAAAAATTCGTGTTTTTCAGTGTAATATGCCATTTAGAATCGATTGCGACGGGTCCTGGGTCCTGGAAAAGCAACATCTTCGAGATATCGACGTGAAAACGTGAAAAATGATCTCATTTTTCACCTTCGAAAATTCGTGTTTTTGAGTGTAATATGCCATTTAGAATCGATTGCGACGGGTCCCGGGTCCTGGAAACGCATAATTCACGAGATATCGACGTGGAAACGTAGAAAATGATCTCATCTTTCATTCTCAAAAATTCGTGTTTTTCAGTGTAATGAGCCATTTAGAATCGATTGCGACCGGTCCTGGGTCCTGAAAACGCATAATCTCCGAGATATCGACGTGGAAACGTGAAAAATGATCTAATTTTTCACCTTCGAAAATTCGTGTTTTTGAGTGTATCATGCCATTTAGAATTGATTGCGACGGGTTCTGGGTCCTGGAAACACATAATTTTCAAGATATCGACGTGGAAATGTGAAAAATGATCTAATTTTTCATTCCCAAAAATTCGTGTTTTTCAGTGTAATATGCCATTTAGAATCGATTGCGACGGGTCCTGGGTCCTGGAAAAGCAACATCTTCGAGATATCGACGTGAAAACGTGAAAAATGATCTCATTTTTCACCTTCGAAAATTCGTGTTTTTGAGTGTAATATGCCATTTAGAATCGATTGCGACGGGTCCCGGGTCCTGGAAACGCATAATTTACGAGATATGGACGTGGAAACGTGAAAAATGATCTAGTTTTTCATTCTCAAAAATTCGTGTTTTTCAGTGTCATATGCCATTTAGAATCGATTGCGACGGGTCCTGGGTCCTGGAAAAGCAACATCTTCGAGATATCGACGTGAAAACGTGAAAAATGATCTCATTTTTCACCTTCGAAAATTCGTGTTTTTGAGTGTAATATGCTATTTGAAATCGTTTGCGACGGGTCCCGAGTCCTGGACACGCATAATTTTCGAGATATCGACGTCAAAACGTGAAGAATGATCCGATTTTTCACTTTCGAAAATTCGTGTTTTCTAGTGTAATATGCCATTTAGAATCGATTTCGACGGGTTCTGGGTCCTGTAAACGCATAATTTTTGAGATATCGACGTGGAAACGTGAGAAATGATCTAATTTTTCACCTTCGAAAATTCGTGATTTTGAGTGTAATATGCCATTTAGAATCGATTGCGACGGGTTCTGGGTCCTGAAAACGCATAGGTTTCGAGATATCGACGTGGAAACGTGAAGAATGATCCAATTTTTCACTTTCGAAAATTCGTGTTTTCTAGTGTAATATGCCATTTAGAATCGATTGCGATGGGTCCCAGGTCCTGGAAACGCATGATTTTTAAGATATCGACGTGGAAACGTGAAAAATGATCCAATTTTTCACCTTCGAAAATTCGTGTTTTTGAGTGTAATATGCCATTTAGAATCGATTGCGATGGGTCCTGGGTCCTGGAAACGCATAATTTTCGAGATATCGACGTGGAAACGTGAAAAATGATCCAATTTTTCACTTTCGAAAATTCGTGTTTTTCAGTGTAATATGCCATTTAGAATCGATTGCGACGGGTTCCGGGTCCTGAAAACGCATAATTTTCGAGATATCAACGTGGAAACGTAAAAAATGATCTAATTTTTCATTCTCAAAAATTCGTGTTTTTCAGTGTAATATGCCATTTAGAATCGATTGCGACGGGTCCTGGGTCCTGGAAAAGCAACATCTTCGAGATATCGACGTGAAAACGTGAAAAATGATCTCATTTTTCACCTTCGAAAATTCGTGTTTTTGAGTGTAATATGCCATTTAGAATCGATTGCGACGGGTCCCGGGTCCTGGAAACGCATAATTTACGAGATATCGACGTGGAAACGTGAAAGATGATCTCATTTTTCACCTTCGAAAATTCGTGTTTTTGAGTGTAATATGCCATTTAGAATCGATTGCGATGAGTCCCGGGTCCTGGAAACGCATAATTTACGAGATATCGACGTGGAAACGTGAAAAATGATCTAATTTTTCACCTTCGAAAATTCGTGTTTTTGAGTGTAATATGCCATTTAAGATCGTTTGCGACGGGTCCCGAGTCCTGGACACGCATAATTTTCGAGATATCGACGTCAAAACGTGAAGAATGATCCAATTTTTCACTTTCGAAAATTCGTGTTTTTGAGTGTAATATGCGATTTAGAATCGATTGCGACGGGTTCCGGGTCCTGGAAACGCATAATTTTTGAGATATCGACGTGGAAACGTGAAAAATGATGTAATGTTTCACCTTCGAAAATTCGTGTTTTTGAGTGTATTATGCCATTTAGAATCGATTGCGACGGCTACCGGGTCCTGGAAACGCATAATTTTCTAGATATCGACGTGGAAACGTGAAAAATGATCCAATTTTTCACTTCCGAAAATTAGTGTTTTTCAGTGTAATATGCAATTTAGAATCGATTGCGACGGGTCCCGGGTCCTGGAAACGCATAATTTTCGAGATATTGACGTGGAAACGGGAAAAATGATTTAATTTTTCATTCTCAAAAATTCGTGTTTTTGAGTGTAATATGCTATTTAAAATCGTTTGCGACGTGTCCCGAGTCCTGGACACGCATAATTTTCGAGATATCAACGTGGAAACGTGAAAAATGATCCAATTTTTCACCTTCGAAAATTCGTGTTTTTGAGTGTAATATGCCATTTAGAATCGTTTGCGACGGGTCCTGAGTCCTGGAAACGCAAAATTTACGAGATATCGACGTGGAAACGTGAAAAATGATCCAATTTTTCATTCTCGAAAATTCGTGTTTTTTAGTGTAATATGCCATTTACAATCGATTGCGACGGGTTCTGGGTCCTGGAAACGCATAATTTTCGAGATATCGACGTGGAAACGTGAGAAATGATCTAATTTTTCACCTTCTAAAATTCGTGATTTTGAGTGTAATATGCCATTTCGAATCGATTGGGACGGGTCCCGGGTCCTGGAAACGCATAATTTTCGAGATATCGCCGTGAAAACGTGAAAAATGATCCAATTTTTCACCTTCGAAAATTCGTGTTTTTTAGTTTAACATGCCATTTAGAATCGATTGCGACGGGTCCTGGGTCCTGGAAAAGCACTATTCTCGAGATATCGACGTGAAAACGTGAAAAATGATCCAATTTTTTAACTTCGAAAATTCGTGTTTTTGAGTGTAATATGCCATTCAGAATCGATTGCGACGGGTCCCGGGTCCTGAAAACGCATAATCTCCGAGATATCGACGTGGAAACGTGAAAAATGATCTAATTTTTCATTCTCAAAAATTCGTGTTTTTCAGTGTAATATGCCATTTAGAATCGATTGCGACGGGTCCTGGGTCCTGGAAAAGCAACATCTTCGAGATATCGACGTGAAAACGTGAAAAATGATCTCATTTTTCACCTTCGAAAATTCGTGTTTTTGAGTGTAATATGCCATTTAGAATCGATTGCGACGGGTCCCGGGTCCTGGAAACGCATAATTCACGAGATATCGACGTGGAAACGTAGAAAATGATCTCATCTTTCATTCTCAAAAATTCGTGTTTTTCAGTGTAATGAGCCATTTAGAATCGATTGCGACCGGTCCTGGGTCCTGAAAACGCATAATCTCCGAGATATCGACGTGGAAACGTGAAAAATGATCTAATTTTTCACCTTCGAAAATTCGTGTTTTTGAGTGTATCATGCCATTTAGAATTGATTGCGACGGGTTCTGGGTCCTGGAAACACATAATTTTCAAGATATCGACGTGGAAATGTGAAAAATGATCTAATTTTTCATTCCCAAAAATTCGTGTTTTTCAGTGTAATATGCCATTTAGAATCGATTGCGACGGGTCCTGGGTCCTGGAAAAGCAACATCTTCGAGATATCGACGTGAAAACGTGAAAAATGATCTCATTTTTCACCTTCGAAAATTCGTGTTTTTGAGTGTAATATGCCATTTAGAATCGATTGCGACGGGTCCCGGGTCCTGGAAACGCATAATTTACGAGATATGGACGTGGAAACGTGAAAAATGATCTAGTTTTTCATTCTCAAAAATTCGTGTTTTTCAGTGTCATATGCCATTTAGAATCGATTGCGACGGGTCCTGGGTCCTGGAAAAGCAACATCTTCGAGATATCGACGTGAAAACGTGAAAAATGATCTCATTTTTCACCTTCGAAAATTCGTGTTTTTGAGTGTAATATGCTATTTGAAATCGTTTGCGACGGGTCCCGAGTCCTGGACACGCATAATTTTCGAGATATCGACGTCAAAACGTGAAGAATGATCCAATTTTTCACTTTCGAAAATTAGTGTTTTCTAGTGTAATATGCCATTTAGAATTGATTGCGACGGGTCCCAGGTCCTGGAAACGCATGATTTTCAAGATATCGACGTGGAAACGTGAAAAATGATCCAATTTTTCACCGTCGAAAATTCGTGTTTTTGAGTGTAATATGCCATTTAGAATCGTTTGTGACGGGTCCTGGGTCCTGGAAAAGCAACATCTCCGAGATATCGACGTGAAAACGTGAAAAATGATCTCATTTTTCACCTTCTAAAATTCGTGTTTTTGAGTGTAATATGCCATTGAGAATCGATTGCGACGGGTCCCGGGTCCTGGAAACGCATAATTTACGAGATATCGACGTGGAAACGTGAAAAATGATCTAATTTTTCACCTTCGAAAATTCGTGTTTTTGAGTGTAATATGCCATTTAAAATCGTTTGCGACGGGTCCCGAGTCCTGGACACGCATAATTTTCGAGATATCGACGTCAAAACGTGAAGAATGATCCGATTTTTCACTTTCGAAAATTCGTGTTTTCTAGTGTAATATGCCATTTAGAATCGATTTCGACGGGTTCTGGGTCCTGTAAACGCATAATTTTTGAGATATCGACGTGGAAACGTGAGAAATGATCTAATTTTTCACCTTCGAAAATTCGTGATTTTGAGTGTAATATGCCATTTAGAATCGATTGCGACGGGTTCTGGGTCCTGAAAACGCATAATTTTCGAGATATCGACGTGGAAACGTGAGAAATGATCTCATTTTCACCTTCGAAAATTCGTGATTTTGAGTGTGATATGCCGTTTAGAATCGATTGCGACGGGTTCTGGGTCCTGAAAACGCATAATTTTTGAGATATCGACGTGGAAACGTGAGAAATGATCTAATTTTTCACCTTCGAAAATTCGTGATTTTGAGTGTGATATGCCGTTTAGAATCGATTGCGACGGGTCCCGGGTCCTGAAAACGCATAATTTTCGAGATATCGACCTGGAAACGTGAAAAATGATATAATTTTACATTCTCAAAAATTCGTGGTTTTCAGTGTAATATGCCATTGAGAATCGATTGCGACGGGTCCTGGGTCCTGGGAACGCATAATTTCCGAGATATCGACGTGAAAACGTGAAAAATGATCCAATTTTTTAATTTCGAAAATTCGTGTTTTTGAGTGTAATATGCCATTTAGAATCGATTGCGACGGGTCCCGGGTCCTGAAAACGCATAATTTCCGAGATATCGACGTGAAAACGTGAAAAATAATCTCATTTTTCACCTTCGAAAATTCGTGTTTTTGAGTGTAATATGCCATTCAGAATCGATTGCGACGGGTCCCGGGTCCTGGAAATGCATAATTTTCGAGATATCGACGTGGAAACGTAAAAAATGATCTAATTTTTCACCTTCAACAATTCGTGTTTTTGATTGTAATATGCCATTTAGAATCGATTGCGACGGGTCCCGAGTCCTGGAAACGCATAATTTTCGAGATATCGACGTCAAAACGTGAAGAATGATCCAATTTTTCACTTCTGGAAATTCGTGTTTTCTAGTGTAATATGCCATTTAGAATCGATTGCAACGGGTCTCAGGTCTTGGAAACGCATGATTTTTGAGATATCGACGTGGAAACGTGAAAAATGATCCAATTTTTCACCTTCGAAAATTCGTGTTTTTGAGTGTAATATGCCATTTAGAATCGTTTGCGACGGGTCCTGAGTCCTGGAAACGCAAAATTTACGAGATATCGACGTGGAAACGTGAAAAATGATCCAATTTTTCACTCTCGAAAATTCGTGTTTTTTAGTGTAATATGCCATTTACAATCGATTGCGACGGGTTCTAGGTCCTGAAAACGCATAATTTTCGAGATATCAACGTGGAAACGTGAAAAATGATCCAATTTTTCACCTTCGAAAATTCGTGTTTTTGAGTGTAATATGCCATTTAGAATCGTTTGCGACGGGTCCTGAGTCCTGAAAACGCAAAATTTACGAGATATCGACGTGGAAACGTGAAAAATGATCCAATTTTTCACCTACGAAATTCGTGTTTTTGAGTGTAATATGCCATTTAGAATCGATTGCGACGGGTCCCGGGTCCTGAAAACGCATAATTTCCGAGATATCGACGTGAAAACGTGAAAAATAATCTCATTTTTCACCTTCGAAAATTCGTGTTTTTGCGTGTAATATATCATTTAGAATCGTTTGCGACGGGTCCCGAGTCCTGGAAGGGCATAATTTACGAGATATCGACCTGGAAACGGGAAAAATGATCCAATTTTTCACTTGCGAAAATTCGTGTTTTTCAGTGTAATATGCCATTTACAATCGATTGCGACGGGTTCTGGGTCCTGGAAACGCATAATTTCCGAGATATCGACGTGGAAACGTGAGAAATGATCTAATTTTTCACCTTCGAAAATCCGTGATTTTGAGTGTAATATGCCATTTCGAATCGATTGCGACGGGTCCCGGGTCCTGGAAACGCATAATATTCGAGATATCGACGTGGAAACGTGAGAAATGATCTAATTTTTCACCTTCGAAAATTCGTGATTTTGAGTGTGATATGCCGTTGAGAATCGATTGCGACGGGTTCTGGGTCCTGAAAACGCATAATTTTCGAGATATCGACGTGGAAACGTGAGAAATGATCTAATTTTTCACCTTCGAAAATTCGTGATTTTGAGTGTGATATGCCGTTTAGAATCGATTGCGACGGGTCCCGGGTCCTGAAAACGCATAATTTTCGAGATATCGACCTGGAAACGTGAAAAATGATATAATTTTACATTCTCAAAAATTCGTGGTTTTCAGTGTAATATGCCATTGAGAATCGATTGCGACGGGTCCTGGGTCCTGGGAACGCATAATTTCCGAGATATCGACGTGAAAACGTGAAAAATGATCCAATTTTTCAATTTCGAAAATTCGTGTTTTTGAGTGTAATATGCCATTTAGATCGATTGCGACGGGTCCCGGTCCTGAAAACGCATAATTTCCGAGATATCGACGTGAAAACGTGAAAAATAATTTCATTTTTCACCTTCGAAAATTCGTGTTTTTGAGTGTAATATGCCATTCAGAATCGATTGCGACGGGTCCCGGGTCCTGGAAACGCATAATTTTCGAGATATCGACGTGGAAACGTAAAAAATGATCTAATTTTTCACCTTCAACAATTCGTGTTTTTGATTGTAATATGCCATTTAGAATCGATTGCGACGGGTCCCGAGTCCTGGAAACGCATAATTTTCGAGATATCGACGTCAAAACGTGAAGAATGATCCAATTTTTCACTTCTGGAAATTCGTGTTTTCTAGTGTAATATGCCATTTAGAATCGATTGCAACGGGTCTCAGGTCTTGGAAACGCATGATTTTTGAGATATCGACGTGGAAACGTGAAAAATGATCCAATTTTTCACCTTCGAAAATTCGTGTTTTTGAGTGTAATATGCCATTTAGAATCGTTTGCGACGGGTCCTGAGTCCTGGAAACGCAAAATTTACGAGATATCGACGTGGAAACGTGAAAAATGATCCAATTTTTCACTCTCGAAAATTCGTGTTTTTTAGTGTAATATGCCATTTACAATCGATTGCGACGGGTTTCTAGGTCCTGAAAACGCATAATTTTCGAGATATCAACGTGGAAACGTGAAAAATGATCCAATTTTTCACCTTCGAAAATTCGTGTTTTTGAGTGTAATATGCCATTTAGAATCGTTTGCGACGGGTCCTGAGTCCTGGAAACGCAAAATTTACGAGATATCGACGTGGAAACGTGAAAAATGATCCAATTTTTCACCTACGAAAATTCGTGTTTTTGAGTGTAATATGCCATTTAGAATCGATTGCGAAGGGTCCCGGGTCCTGAAAACGCATAATTTCCGAGATATCGCTGTGAAAACGTGAAAAATAATCTCATTTTTCACCTTCGAAAATTCGTGTTTTTGCGTGTAATATATCATTTAGAATCGTTTGCGACGGGTCCTGAGTCCTGGAAACGCAAAATTTACGAGATATCGACGTGGAAACGTGAAAAATGATCCAATTTTTCACTTTCGAAAATTCGTGTTTTTCAGTGTAATATGCCATTTAGAATCGATTGCGACGGGTTCTAGGTCCTGAAAACGCATAATTTTCGAGATATCAACGTGGAAACGTGAAAAATGATCCAATTTTTCACCTTCGAAAATTCGTGTTTTTGAGTGTAATATGCTATTTAGAATCGTTTGCGACGGGTCCTGAGTCCTGGAAACGCAAAATTTACGAGATATCGACGTGGAAACGTGAAAAATGATCCAATTTTTCACCTACGAAAATTCGTGTTTTTGAGTGTAATATGCCATTTAGAATCGTTTGCGACGGGTCCCGAGTCCTGGGAAACGCAAAATTCACGAGATATCGACGTAGAAACGTGAAAGATGATCCAATTTTTCACTTTCGAAAATTCGTGATTTTGAGTGTCATATGCCATTTTGAATCGATTGCGACGGGTCCCGGGTCCTGGAAACGCATAATTTTCGAGATATCGACGTGGAAACGTGAGAAATGATCTAATTTTTCACCTTCTAAAATTCGTGATTTCGAGTGTAATATGCCATTTCGAATCGATTGGGACGGGTCCCGGGTCCTGGAAACGCATAATTTTCGAGATATCGCCGTGAAAACGTGAAAAATGATCCAATTTTTCACCTTCGAAAATTCGTGTTTTTTAGTGTAACATGCCATTTAGAATCGATTGCGACGGGTCCTGGGTCCTGGAAAAGCACTATTCTCGAGATATCGACGTGAAAACGTGAGAAATGATCTAATTTTTCACCTTCGAAAATTCGTGATTTTGAGTGTATTATGCCATTTAGAATCGATTGCGACGGGTCCCGGGTCCTGAAAACGCATAATTTCCGAGATATCGACCTGGAAACGTGAAAAATGATCTAATTTTACATTCTCAAAAATTCGTGTTTTTTAATGTAATATGCCATTTACAATCAATTGCGACGGGTTCTGGGTCCTGGAACATATAACTTTCGAGATATCGACGTGAAAACGTTAAAAATGGTTCAATTTTTCACTTTCGAAAATTCGTGTTTTCTGGTGTAATATGCCATTCAGAATCGATTGCGACGGGTCCCAGGTCCTGGAAACGCATGATTTTTGAGATCTTGACGTGGAAACGTGAAAAATGATCTAATTTTTCAGCTTCGAAAATTCGTGTTTTTGCGTGTAATATATCATTTAGAATCGTTTGCGACGGGTCCCGGGTCCTGAAAACGCATAATTTTCGAGATATCGACCTGGAAACGTGAAAAATGATATAATTTTACATTCTCAAAAAATTCGTGGTTTTCAGTGTAATATGCCATTGAGAATCGATTGCGACGGGTCCTGGGTCCTGGGAACGCATAATTTCCGAGATATCGACGTGAAAACGTGAAAAATGATCTAATTTTTTAACTTCGAAAATTCGTGTTTTTGAGTGTAATATGCCATTTAGAATCGATTGCGACGGGTCCCGGGTCCTGGAAACGCATAATTTTCGAGATATCGACGTGGAAACGTGAAAAATGATCTAATTTTTCATTCACAAAAATTCGTGTTTTTCATGTAATATGCCATTTAGAATCGATTGCGACGGGTCCTGGGTCCTGAACACGCATAATTTTCGAGATATCGACGTCAAAACGTGAAGAATGATCCAATTTTTCACATTCGAAAATTCGTGTTTTCTAGTGTAATATGCCATTGAGAATCGATTGCGACGGGTCCCAGGTCCGGGAAACGCATGATTTTTAAGATATCGACGTGGAAACGTGGAAAATGATCCAATTTTTCACCTACAAAAATTCGTGTTTTTGAGTGTAATATGCCATTTAGAATCGTTTGCGACGGGTCCCGAATCCTGGAAACGCAAAATTCACGAGATATCGACGTAGAAACGTGAAAGATGATCCAATTTTTCACTTTCGAAAATTCGTGATTTTGAGTGTCATATGCCATTTTGAATCGATTGCGACGGGTCCCGGGTCCTGGAAACGCATAATTTTCGAGATATCGACGTGGAAACGTGAAAAATGATCCAATTTTTCACTTTCGAAAATTCGTGTTTTTCAGTGTAATATGCCATTTAGAATCGATTGCGACGGGTTCTAGGTCCTGAAAACGCATAATTTTCGAGATATCAACGTGGAAACGTGAAAAATGATCCAATTTTTCACCTTCGAAAATTCGTGTTTTTGAGTGTAATATGCCATTTAGAATCGTTTGCGACGGGTCCTGAGTCCTGGAAACGCAAAATTTACGAGATATCGACGTGGAAACGTGAAAAATGATCCAATTTTTCATTCTCGAAAATTCGTGTTTTTTAGTGTAATATGCCATTTACAATCGATTGCGACGGGTTCTGGGTCCTGGAAACGCATAATTTTCGAGATATCGACGTGGAAACGTGAGAAATGATCTAATTTTTCACCTTCTAAAATTCGTGATTTCGAGTGTAATATGCCATTTCGAATCGTTGGGACGGGTCCCGGGTCCTGGAAACGCATAATTTTCGAGATATCGCCGTGAAAACGTGAAAAATGATCCAATTTTTCACCTTCGAAAATTCGTGTTTTTTAGTGTAACATGCCATTTAGAATCGATTGCGACGGGTCCTGGGTCCTGGAAAAGCACTATTCTCGAGATATCGACGTGAAAACGTGAAAAATGATCCAATTTTTTAACTTCGAAAATTCGTGTTTTTGAGTGTAATATGCCATTCAGAATCGATTGCGACGGGTCCCGGGTCCCGGAAACGCATAATTTTCGAGATATCGACGTGAAAACGTGAAAAATGATCTTATTTTTCATTCACAAAAATTCGTGTTTTTCATGTAATATGCCATTTAGAATCGATTGCGACGGGTCCTGGGTCCTGAACACGCATAATTTTCGAGATATCGACGTCAAAACGTGAAGAATGATCCAATTTTTCACTTTCGAAAATTCGTGTTTTCTAGTGTAATATGCCATTTAGAATCGATTGCGACGGGTCCCAGGTCCGGGAAACGCATGATTTTTAAGATATCGCCGTGGAAACGTGAAAAATGATCCAATTTTTCACCTACGAAAATTCGTGTTTTTGAGTGTAATATGCGATTTAGAATCGTTTGCGACGGGTCCCGAGTCCTGGAAACGCAAAATTTACGAGATATCGACGTAGAAACGTGAAAAATGATCCAATTTTTCACTTTCGAAAATTCGTGATTTTGAGTGTCATATGCCATTTTGAATCGATTGCGACGGGTCCCGGGTCCTGGAAACGCCTAATTTTCAAGATATCGACGTGGAAACGTGAAAAATGATCCAATTTTTCACTTTCGAAAATTCGTGTTTTTCAGTGTAATATGCCATTTAGAATCGATTGCGACGGGTTCTAGGTCCTGAAAACGCATAATTTTCGAGATATCAACGTGGAAACGTAAAAAATGATCTCATTTTTCATTCTCAAAAATTCGTGTTTTCCAGTGTAATATGCCATTTAGAATCGATTGCGACGGGTCCTGGGTCCTGGAAAAGCAACATTTTCGAGATATCGACGTGAAAACGTGAAAAATGATCCAATTTTTTACCTTCGAAAATTCGTGTTTTTGAGTGTTATAATCCATTTAGAATCGATTGCGACGGGTCCCGGGTCGTGAAAACGCATAATTTCCGAGATATTGACGTGGGAACGTGAAAAATGATCTAATTTTTCATTCTCAAAAATTCGTGTTTTTCAGTGTAATATGCCATTTAGAATCGATTGCGACGGGTCCTGGGTCCTGGAAAAGCAACATCTTCGAGATATCGACGTGAAAACGTGAAAAATGATCTCATTTTTCACCTTCGAAAATTCGTGTTTTTGAGTGTAATATGCCATTTGGAATCGATTGCGACGGGTCCCGGGTCCTGGAAACGCATAATTTACGAGATATCGACGTGGAAACGTAGAAAATGATCTAATCTTTCATTCTCAAAAATTCGTGTTTTTCAGTGTAATGAGCCATTGAGAATCGATTGCGACCGGTCCTGGGTCCTGAAAACGCATAATCTCTGAGATATCGACGTGGAAACGTGAAAAATGATCTAATTTTTCACCTTCGAAAATTCGTGTTTTTGAGTGTATCATGCCATTTAGAATTGATTGCGACGGGTCCTGGGTCCTGGAAACACATAATTTCCAAGATATCGACGTGGAAACGTGAAAAATGATCCAATTTTTCACTTTCGAAAATGAGTGTTTTTTAGTGTAATATGCCATTTAGAATCGTTTGCGACGGGTCCCGAGTCCTGGAAACGCAAAATTTACGAGATATCGACGTGGAAACGTGAAAGATGATCCAATTTTTCACTTTCGAAAATTCGTGATTTTGAGTGTAATATGCCATTTTGAATCGATTGCGACGGGTCCCGGGTCCTGAAAACGCATAATTTTCGAGATATCGCCGTGAAAACATGTAAAATGATCCAATTTTTCACCTTCGAAAATTCGTGTTTTTTAGTGTAATATGCCATTTAGAATCGATTGCGACAGGTCCTGGGTCCTGGAAAAGCACTATTCTCGAGATATCGACGTGAAAACGTGGAAAATGATCTAATTTTTTAACTTCGAAAATTCGTGTTTTTGAGTGTAATATGCCATTCAGAATCGATTGCGACGGGTCCCGGGTCCTGGAAACGCATAATTTTCGAGATATCGACGTGAAAACGTGAAAAATGATCTAATTTTTCATTCACAAAAATTCGTGTTTTTCATGTAATATGCCATTTAGAATCGATTGCGACGGGTCCTGGGTCCTGAACACGCATAATTTTCGAGATATCGACGTCAAAACGTGAAGAATGATCCAATTTTTCACATTCGAAAATTCGTGTTTTCTAGTGTAATATGCCATTGAGAATCGATTGCGACGGGTCCCAGGTCCGGGAAACGCATGATTTTTAAGATATCGACGTGGAAACGTGAAAAATGATCCAATTTTTCACCTACGAAAATTCGTGTTTTTGAGTGTAATATGCCATTTAGAATCGTTTGCGACGGGTCCCGAGTCCTGGAAACGCAAAATTTACGAGATATCGACGTAGAAACGTGAAAGATGATCCAATTTTTCACTTCCGAAAATTCGTGATTTTGAGTGTCATATGCCATTTTGAATCGATTGCGACGGGTCCCGGGTCCTGGAAACGCATAATTTACGAGATATCGACGTGGAAACGTGTAAAATGATACAATTTTTCACTTTCGAAAATTCGTGTTTTTTAATGTAATATGCCATTCAGAATTGATTGCGACGGGTTCTGGGTCCTGGAAACGCATAACTTTCGAGATATCGACGTGGAAACGTAAAAAATGATCCAATTTTTCACTTTCGAAAATTCGTGTTTTTGCGTGTAATATTCCATTTAGAATCGTTTTCGACGGGTCCCGAGTCCTGGAAACGCGAAATGTACGAGATATCGACGTGGAAACGTGAAAAATGATCCAATTTTTCACTTTCGAAAATTCGTGTCTTCTGGTGTAATATGCCATTTAGAATCGATTGCGACGGGTCCCAGGTCCTGGAAACGCATGATTTTTGAGATATCGATGTGGAAACGTGAAAAATGATCTAATTTTTCACCTTCGAAAATTCGTCTTTTTGAGTGTAATATATCATTTAGAATCGTTTGCGACGGGTCCCGAGTCCTGGAAACGCACAATTTACGAGATATCGACGTGGAAACGTGAAAAATGATCCAATTTTTCACTTTCGAAAATTCGTGTTTTTTAATGTAATATGCCCTTTACAATCGATTGCGACGGGTTCTGGGTCCTGGGAACGCATAATTTCCGAGATATCGACGTGGAAACGTGAGAAATGATCTAATTTTTCACCTTCGAAAATCCGTGATTTTGAGTGTAATATGCCATTTCGAATCGATTGCGACGGGTCCCGGGTCCTGGAAACGCATAATTTTCGAGATATCGACGTGGAAACGTGAGAAATGATCTAATTTTTCACCTTTGAAAATTCGTGATTTTGAGTGTACTATGCCATTTAGAATCGATTGCGACGGGTTCTGGGTCCTGAAAACGCATAATTTTCGAGATATCGACGTGGAAACGTGAGAAATGATCTAATTTTTCACCTTCGAAAATTCGTGATTTTGAGTGTGATATGCCGTTTAGAATCAATTGCGACGGGTTCTGGGTCCTGGAAACGCATAATTTTCGAAATATCGACGTGGAAACGTGAGAAATGATCTAATTTTTCACCTTCGAAAATTCGTGATTTTGAGTGTATTATGCCATTTAGAATCGATTGCGACGGGTCCCGGGTCCTGAAAACGCATAATTTTCGAGATATCGACCTGGAAACGTGAAAAATGATCTAATTTTACATTCTCAAAAATTCGTGTTTTTTAATGTAATATGCCATTTACAATCGATTGCGACGGGTTCTGGGTCCTGGAAACATATAACTTCCGAGATATCGACGTGAAAACGTTAAAAATGGTTCAATTTTTCACTTTCGAAAATTCGTGTTTTCTGGTGTAATATGCCATTCAGAATCGATTGCGACGGGTCCCAGGTCCTGGAAACGCATGATTTTCGAGATCTTGACGTGGAAACGTGAAAAATGATCTAATTTTTCAGCTTCGAAAATTCGTGTTTTTGCGTGTAATATATCATTTAGAATCGTTTGCGACGGGTCCCGAGTCCTGGAAGGGCATAATTTACGAGATATCGACCTGGAAACGGGAAAAATGATCCAATTTTTCACTTGCGAAAATTCGTGTTTTTCAGTGTAATATGCCATTTACAATCGATTGCGACGGGTTCTGGGTCCTGGAAACGCATAATTTCCGAGATATCGACGTGGAAACGTGAGAAGAGATCTAATTTTTCACCTTCGAAAATCCGTGATTTTGAGTGTAATATGCCATTTCGAATCGATTGCGACGGGTCCCGGGTCCTGGAAACGCATAATATTCGAGATATCGACGTGGAAACGTGAAAAATGATTCAATCTTCCACTTTCAAAAATTCGTGTTTTGAAGTGTGATATGCCATTTAGAATCGATTTCGACGGGTTCTGGGTCCTGTAAACGCATAATTTTTGAGATATCGACGTGGAAACGTGAGAAATGATCTAATTTTTCACCTTCGAAAATTCGTGATTTTGAGTGTAATATGCCATTTAGAATCGATTGCGACGGGTTCTGGGTCCTGAAAACGCATAATTTTCGAGATATCGACGTGAAAACGTGAGAAATGATCTAATTTTCACCTTCGAAAATTCGTGATTTTGAGTGTGATATGCCGTTTAGAATCGATTGCGACGGGTTCTGGGTCCTGAAAACGCATAATTTTCGAGATATCGACGTGGAAACGTGAGAAATGATCTAATTTTTCACCTTCGAAAATTCGTGATTTTGAGTGTGATATGCCGTTTAGAATCGATTGCGACGGGTCCCGGGTCCTGAAAACGCATAATTTTCGAGATATCGACCTGGAAACGTGAAAAATGATATAATTTTACATACTCAAAAATTCGTGGTTTTCAGTGTAATATGCCATTGAGAATCGATTGCGACGGGTCCTGGGTCCTGGGAACGCATAATTTCCGAGATATCGACGTGAAAACGTGAAAAATGATCCAATTTTTTAATTCCGAAAATTCGTGTTTTTGAGTGTAATATGCCATTTAGAATCGATTGCGACGGGTCCCGGGTCCTGAAAACGCATAATTTCCGAGATATCGACGTGAAAACGTGAAAAATAATCTCATTTTTCACCTTCGAAAATTCGTGTTTTTGAGTGTAATATGCCATTCAGAATCGATTGCGACGGGTCCCGGGTCCTGGAAACGCATAATTTTCGAGATATCGACGTGGAAACGTAAAAAATGATCTAATTTTTCACCTTCAACAATTCGTGTTTTTGATTGTAATATGCCATTTAGAATCGATTGCGACGGGTCCCGAGTCCTGGAAACGCATAATTTTCGAGATATCGACGTCAAAACGTGAAGAATGATCCAATTTTTCACTTCTGGAAATTCGTGTTTTCTAGTGTAATATGCCATTTAGAATCGATTGCAACGGGTCTCAGGTCTTGGAAACGCATGATTTTTGAGATATCGACGTGGAAACGTGAAAAATGATCCAATTTTTCACCTTCGAAAATTCGTGTTTTTGAGTGTAATATGCCATTTAGAATCGTTTGCGACGGGTCCTGAGTCCTGGAAACGCAAAATTTACGAGATATCGACGTGGAAACGTGAAAAATGATCCAATTTTTCACTCTCGAAAATTCGTGTTTTTTAGTGTAATATGCCATTTACAATCGATTGCGACGGGTTCTAGGTCCTGAAAACGCATAATTTTCGAGATATCAACGTGGAAACGTGAAAAATGATCCAATTTTTCACCTTCGAAAATTCGTGTTTTTGAGTGTAATATGCCATTTAGAATCGTTTGCGACGGGTCCTGAGTCCTGGAAACGCAAAATTTACGAGATATCGACGTGGAAACGTGAAAAATGATCCAATTTTTCACCTACGAAAATTCGTGTTTTTGAGTGTAATATGCCATTTAGAATCGATTGCGACGGGTCCCGGGTCCTGAAAACGCATAATTTCCGAGATATCGACGTGAAAACGTGAAAAATAATCTCATTTTTCACCTTCGAAAATTCGTGTTTTTGCGTGTAATATATCATTTAGAATCGTTTGCGACGGGTCCCGAGTCCTGGAAGGGCATAATTTACGAGATATCGACCTGGAAACGGGAAAAATGATCCAATTTTTCACTTGCGAAAATTCGTGTTTTTCAGTGTAATATGCCATTTACAATCGATTGCGACGGGTTCTGGGTCCTGGAAACGCATAATTTCCGAGATATCGACGTGGAAACGTGAGAAATGATCTAATTTTTCACCTTCGAAAATCCGTGATTTTGAGTGTAATATGCCATTTCGAATCGATTGCGACGGGTCCCGGGTCCTGGAAACGCATAATATTCGAGATATCGACGTGGAAACGTGAGAAATGATCTAATTTTTCACCTTCGAAAATTCGTGATTTTGAGTGTGATATGCCGTTTAGAATCGATTGCGACGGGTTCTGGGTCCTGAAAACGCATAATTTTCGAGATATCGACGTGGAAACGTGAGAAATGATCTAATTTTTCACCTTCGAAAATTCGTGATTTTGAGTGTGATATGCCGTTTAGAATCGATTGCGACGGGTCCCGGGTCCTGAAAACGCATAATTTTCGAGATATCGAGCTGGAAACGTGAAAAATGATATAATTTTACATTCTCAAAAATTCGTGGTTTTCAGTGTAATATGCCATTGAGAATCGATTGCGACGGGTCCTGGGTCCTGGGAACGCATAATTTCCGAGATATCGACGTGAAAACGTGAAAAATGATCCAATTTTTTAATTTCGAAAATTCGTGTTTTTGAGTGTAATATGCCATTTAGAATCGATTGCGACGGGTCCCGGGTCCTGAAAACGCATAATTTCCGAGATATCGACGTGAAAACGTGAAAAATAATCTCATTTTTCACCTTCGAAAATTCGTGTTTTTGAGTGTAATATGCCATTCAGAATCGATTGCGACGGGTCCCGGGTCCTGGAAACGCATAATTTTCGAGATATCGACGTGGAAACGTAAAAAATGATCTAATTTTTCACCTTCAACAATTCGTGTTTTTGATTGTAATATGCCATTTAGAATCGATTGCGACGGGTCCCGAGTCCTGGAAACGCATAATTTTCGAGATATCGACGTCAAAACGTGAAGAATGATCCAATTTTTCACTTCTGGAAATTCGTGTTTTCTAGTGTAATATGCCATTTAGAATCGATTGCAACGGGTCTCAGGTCTTGGAAACGCATGATTTTTGAGATATCGACGTGGAAACGTGAAAAATGATCCAATTTTTCACCTTCGAAAATTCGTGTTTTTGAGTGTAATATGCCATTTAGAATCGTTTGCGACGGGTCCTGAGTCCTGGAAACGCAAAATTTACGAGATATCGACGTGGAAACGTGAAAAATGATCCAATTTTTCAATCTCGAAAATTCGTGTTTTTTAGTGTAATATGCCATTTACAATCGATTGCGACGGGTTCTAGGTCCTGAAAACGCATAATTTTCGAGATATCAACGTGGAAACGTGAAAAATGATCCAATTTTTCACCTTCGAAAATTCGTGTTTTTGAGTGTAATATGCCATTTAGAATCGTTTGCGACGGGTCCTGAGTCCTGGAAACGCAAAATTTACGAGATATCGACGTGGAAACGTGAAAAATGATCCAATTTTTCACCTACGAAAATTCGTGTTTTTGAGTGTAATATGCCATTTAGAATCGATTGCGACGGGTCCCGGGTCCTGAAAACGCATAATTTCCGAGATATCGACGTGAAAACGTGAAAAATAATCTCATTTTTCACCTTCGAAAATTCGTGTTTTTGCGTGTAATATATCATTTAGAATCGTTTGCGACGGGTCCCGAGTCCTGGAAGGGCATAATTTACGAGATATCGACCTGGAAACGGGAAAAATGATCCAATTTTTCACTTGCGAAAATTCGTGTTTTTCAGTGTAATATGCCATTTACAATCGATTGCGACGGGTTCTGGGTCCTGGAAACGCATAATTTCCGAGATATCGACGTGGAAACGTGAGAAATGATCTAATTTTTCACCTTCGAAAATCCGTGATTTTGAGTGTAATATGCCATTTCGAATCGATTGCGACGGGTCCCGGGTCCTGGAAACGCATAATATTCGAGATATCGACGTGGAAACGTGAAAAATGATTCAATCTTCCACTTTCAAAAATTCGTGTTTTGAAGTGTAATATGCCATTTAGAATCGATTTCGACGGGTTCTGGGTCCTGTAAGCGCATAATTTTTGAGATATCGACGTGGAAACGTGAGAAATGATCTGATTTTTCACCTTCGAAAATTCGTGATTTTGAGTGTAATATGCCATTTAGAATCGATTGCGACGGGTTCTGGGTCCTGAAAACGCATAATTTTCGAGATATCGACGTGGAAACGTGAGAAATGATCTAATTTTTCACCTTCGAAAATTCGTGATTTTGAGTGTGATATGCCGTTTAGAATCGATTGCGACGGGTTCTGGGTCCTGAAAACGCATAATTTTCGAGATATCGACGTGGAAACGTGAGAAATGATCTAATTTTTCACCTTCGAAAATTCGTGATTTTGAGTGTGATATGCCGTTTAGAATCGATTGCGACGGGTCCCGGGTCCTGAAAACGCATAATTTTCGAGATATCGACCTGGAAACGTGAAAAATGATATAATTTTACATTCTCAAAAATTCGTGGTTTTCAGTGTAATATGCCATTGAGAATCGATTGCGACGGGTCCTGGGTCCTGGGAACGCATAATTTCCGAGATATCGACGTGAAAACGTGAAAAATGATCCAATTTTTTAATTTCGAAAATTCGTGTTTTTGAGTGTAATATGCCATTTAGAATCGATTGCGACGGGTCCCGGGTCCTGAAAACGCATAATTTCCGAGATATCGACGTGAAAACGTGAAAAATAATCTCATTTTTCACCTTCGAAAATTCGTGTTTTTGAGTGTAATATGCCATTCAGAATCGATTGCGACGGGTCCCGGGTCCTGGAAACGCATAATTTTCGAGATATCGACGTGGAAACGTAAAAAATGATCTAATTTTTCGCCTTCAACAATTCGTGTTTTTGATTGTAATATGCCATTTAGAATCGATTGCGACGGGTCCCGAGTCCTGGAAACGCATAATTTTCGAGATATCGACGTCAAAACGTGAAGAATGATCCAATTTTTCACTTCTGGAAATTCGTGTTTCCTAGTGTAATATGCCATTTAGAATCGATTGCAACGGGTCTCAGGTCTTGGAAACGCATGATTTTTGAGATATCGACGTGGAAACGTGAAAAATGATCCAATTTTTCACCTTCGAAAATTCGTGTTTTTGAGTGTAATATGCCATTTAGAATCGTTTGCGACGGGTCCTGAGTCCTGGAAACGCAAAATTTACGAGATATCGACGTGGAAACGTGAAAAATGATCCAATTTTTCACTCTCGAAAATTCGTGTTTTTTAGTGTAATATGCCATTTACAATCGATTGCGACGGGTTCTAGGTCCTGAAAACGCATAATTTTCGAGATATCAACGTGGAAACGTGAAAAATGATCCAATTTTTCACCTTCGAAAATCCGTGTTTTTGAGTGTAATATGCCATTTAGAATCGTTTGCGACGGGTCCTGAGTCCTGGAAACGCAAAATTTACGAGATATCGACGTGGAAACGTGAAAAATGATCCAATTTTTCACTCTCGAAAATTCGTGTTTTTCAGTGTAATATGCCATTTAGAATCGATTGCGACGGGTTCTAGGTCCTGAAAACGCATAATTTTCGAGATATCAACGTGGAAACGTGAAAAATGATCCAATTTTTCACCTTCGAAAATTCGTGTTTTTGAGTGTAATATGCCATTTAGAATCGTTTGCGACGGGTCCTGAGTCCTGGAAACGCAAAATTTACGAGATATCGACGTGGAAACGTGAAAAATGATCCAATTTTTCACCTACGAAAATTCGTGTTTTTGAGTGTAATATGCCATTTAGAATCGTTTGCGACGGGTCCCGAGTCCTGGAAACGCAAAATTTACGAGATATCGACGTAGAAACGTGAAAGATGATCCAATTTTTCACTTTCGAAAATTCGTGATTTTGAGTGTCATATGCCATTTTGAATCGATTGCGACGGGTCCCGGGTCCTGGAAACGCATAATTTTCGAGATATCGACGTGGAAACGTGAAAAATGATCCAATTTTTCACTTTCGAAAATTCGTGTTTTTCAGTGTAATATGCCATTTAGAATCGATTGCGACGGGTTCTAGGTCCTGAAAACGCATAATTTTCGAGATATCAACGTGGAAACGTGAAAAATAATCCAATTTTTCACCTTCGAAAATTCGTGTTTTTGAGTGTAATAAGCCATTTAGAATCGTTTGCGACGGGTCCTGAGTCCTGGAAACGAAAAATTTACGAGATATCGACGTGGAAACGTGAAAAATGATCCAATTTTTCACTCTCGAAAATTCGTGTTTTTTAGTGTAATATGCCATTTACAATCGATTGCGACGGGTTCTGGGTCCTGAAAACACATAATTTTCGAGATATCGACGTGGAAACGTGAGGAATGATCTAATTTTTCACCTTCTAAAATTCGTGATTTCGAGTGTAATATGCCATTTCGAATCGATTGGGACGGGTCCCGGGTCCTGGAAACGCATAATTTTCGAGATATCGCCGTGAAAACGTGAAAAATGATCCAATTTTTCACCTTCGAAAATTCGTGTTTTTTAGTGTAACATGCCATTTAGAATCGATTGCGACGGGTCCTGGGTCCTGGAGAAGCACTATTCTCGAGATATCGACGTGAAAACGTGAAAAATGATCCAATTTTTTAACTTCGAAAATTCGTGTTTTTGAGTGTAATATGCCATTTAGAATCGATTGCGACGGGTCCCGGGTCCTGGAAACGCATAATTTTCGAGATATCGACGTGAAAACGTGAAAAATGATCTAATTTTTCATTCACAAAAATTCGTGTTTTTCATGTAATATGCCATTTAGAATCGATTGCGACGGGTCCTGGGTCCTGAACACGCATAATTTTCGAGATATCGACGTCAAAACGTGAAGAATGATCCAATTTTTCACTTTCGAAAATTCGTGTTTTCTAGTGTAATATGCCATTTAGAATCGATTGCGACGGGTCCCAGGTCCGGGAAACGCATGATTTTTAAGATATCGACGTGGAAACGTGAAAAATGATCCAATTTTTCACCTACGAAAATTCGTGTTTTTGAGTGTAATATGCCATTTAGAATCGTTTGCGACGGGTCCCGAGTCCTGGAAACGCAAAATTTACGAGATATCGACGTAGAAACGTGAAAGATGATCCAATTTTTCACTTTCGAAAATTCGTGATTTTGAGTGTCATATGCCATTTTGAATCGATTGCGACGGGTCCCGGGTCCTGGAAACGCATAATTTTCGAGATATCGACGTGGAAACGTGAAAAATGATCCAATTTTTCACTTTCGAAAATTCGTGTTTTTCAGTGTAATATGCCATTTAGAATCGATTGCGACGGGTTCTAGGTCCTGAAAACGCATAGATTTCGAGATATCAACGTGGAAACGTAAAAAATGATCTAATTTTTCATTCTCAAAAATTCGTGTTTTCCAGTGTAATATGCCATTTAGAATCGATTGCGACGGGTCCTGGGTCCTGGAAAAGCAACATTTTCGAGATATCGACGTGAAAACGTGAAAAATGATCTAATTTTTCATTCTCAAAAATTCGTGTTTTTCAGTGTAATATGCCATTTAGAATCGATTGCGACGGGTCCTGGGTCCTGGAAAAGCAACATCTTCGAGATATCGACGTGAAAACGTGAAAAATGATCTCATTTTTCACCTTCGAAAATTCGTGTTTTTGAGTGTAATATGCCATTTAGAATCGATTGCGACGGGTCCCGGGTCCTGGAAACGCATAATTTACGAGATATCGACGTGGAAACGTAGAAAATGATCTAATCTTTCATTCTCAAAAATTCGTGTTTTTCAGTGTAATGAGCCATTTAGAATCGATTGCGACCGGTCCTGGGTCCTGAAAACGCATAATCTCTGAGATATCGACGTGGAAACGTGAAAAATGATCTAATTTTTCACCTTCGAAAATTCGTGTTTTTGAATGTATCATGCCATTTAGAATTGATTGCGACGGGTCCTGGGTCCTGGAAACACATAATTTTCAAGATATCGACGTGGAAACGTGGAAAATGATCCAATTTTTCACTTTCGAAAATGAGTGTTTTTTAGTGTAATATGCCATTTAGAATCGTTTGCGACGGGTCCCGAGTCCTGGAAACGCAAAATTTACGAGATATCGACGTGGAAACGTGAAAGATGATCCAATTTTTCACTTTCGAAAATTCGTGATTTTGAGTGTAATATGCCATTTTGAATCGATTGCGACGGGTCCCGGGTCCTGAAAACGCATAATTTTCGAGATATCGCCGTGAAAACGTGTAAAATGATCCAATTTTTCACCTTCGAAAATTCGTGTTTTTTAGTGTAATATGCCATTTAGAATCGATTGCGACGGGTCCTGGGTCCTGGAAAAGCACTATTCTCGAGATATCGACGTGAAAACGTGGAAAATGATCTAATTTTTTAACTTCGAAAATTCGTGTTTTTGAGTGTAATATGCCATTTAGAATCGATTGCGACGGGTCCCGGGTCCTGGAAACGCATAATTTTCGAGATATCGACGTGGAAACGTGAAAAATGATCTAATTTTTCATTCACAAAAATTCGTGTTTTTCATGTAATATGCCATTTAGAATCGATTGCGACGGGTCCTGGGTCCTGAACACGCATAATTTTCGAGATATCGACGTCAAAACGTGAAGAATGATCCAATTTTTCACATTCGAAAATTCGTGTTCTCTAGTGTAATATTCCATTGAGAATCGATTGCGACGGGTCCCAGGTCCGGGAAACGCATGATTTTTAAGATATCGACGTGGAAACGTGAAAAATGATCCAATTTTTCACCTACGAAAATTCGTGTTTTTGAGTGTAATATGCCATTTAGAATCGATTGCGACGGGTCCTGGGTCCTGGAAAAGCAACATCTTCGAGATATCGACGTGAAAACGTGAAAAATGATCTCATTTTTCACCTTCGAAAATTCGTGTTTTTGAGTGTAATATGCCATTTAGAATCGATTGCGACGGGTCCCGGGTCCTGGAAACGCATAATTTACGAGATATCGACGTGGAAACGTAGAAAATGATCTAATCTTTCATTCTCAAAAATTCGTGTTTTTCAGTGTAATGAGCCATTTAGAATCGATTGCGACCGGTCCTGGGTCCTGAAAACGCATAATCTCTGAGATATCGACGTGGAAACGTGAAAAATGATCTAATTTTTCACCTTCGAAAATTCGTGTTTTTGAGTGTATCATGCCATTTAGAATTGATTGCGACGGGTCCTGGGTCCTGGAAACACATAATTTTCAAGATATCGACGTGGAAACGTGGAAAATGATCCAATTTTTCACTTTCGAAAATGAGTGTTTTTTAGTGTAATATGCCATTTAGAATCGTTTGCGACGGGTCCCGAGTCCTGGAAACGCAAAATTTACGAGATATCGACGTGGAAACGTGAAAGATGATCCAATTTTTCACTTTCGAAAATTCGTGATTTTGAGTGTAATATGCCATTTTGAATCGATTGCGACGGGTCCCGGGTCCTGAAAACGCATAATTTTCGAGATATCGCCGTGAAAACGTGTAAAATGATCCAATTTTTCACCTTCGAAAATTCGTGATTTTGAGTGTGATATGCCGTTTAGAATCGATTGCGACGGGTCCCGGGTCCTGAAAACGCATAATTTTCGAGATATCGACCTGGAAACGTGAAAAATGATATAATTTTACATTCTCAAAAATTCGTGGTTTTCAGTGTAATATGCCATTGAGAATCGATTGCGACGGGTCCTGGGTCCTGGGAACGCATAATTTCCGAGATATCGACGTGAAAACGTGAAAAATGATCCAATTTTTTAATTTCGAAAATTCGTGTTTTTGAGTGTAATATGCCATTTAGAATCGATTGCGACGGGTCCCGGGTCCTGAAAACGCATAATTTCCGAGATATCGACGTGAAAACGTGAAAAATAATCTCATTTTTCACCTTCGAAAATTCGTGTTTTTGAGTGTAATATGCCATTCAGAATCGATTGCGACGGGTCCCGGGTCCTGGAAACGCATAATTTTCGAGATATCGACGTGGAAACGTAAAAAATGATCTAATTTTTCACCTTCAACAATTCGTGTTTTTGATTGTAATATGCCATTTAGAATCGATTGCGACGGGTCCCGAGTCCTGGAAACGCATAATTTTCGAGATATCGACGTCAAAACGTGAAGAATGATCCAATTTTTCACTTCTGGAAATTCGTGTTTTCTAGTGTAATATGCCATTTAGAATCGATTGCAACGGGTCTCAGGTCTTGGAAACGCATGATTTTTGAGATATCGACGTGGAAACGTGAAAAATGATCCAATTTTTCACCTTCGAAAATTGGTGTTTTTGAGTGTAATATGCCATTTAGAATCGTTTGCGACGGGTCCTGAGTCCTGGAAACGCAAAATTTACGAGATATCGACGTGGAAACGTGAAAAATGATCCAATTTTTCACTCTCGAAAATTCGTGTTTTTTAGTGTAATATGCCATTTACAATCGATTGCGACGGGTTCTAGGTCCTGAAAACGCATAATTTTCGAGATATCAACGTGGAAACGTGAAAAATGATCCAATTTTTCACCTTCGAAAATTCGTGTTTTTGAGTGTAATATGCCATTTAGAATCGTTTGCGACGGGTCCTGAGTCCTGGAAACGCAAAATTTACGAGATATCGACGTGGAAACGTGAAAAATGATCCAATTTTTCACCTACGAAAATTCGTGTTTTTGAGTGTAATATGCCATTTAGAATCGATTGCGACGGGTCCCGGGTCCTGAAAACGCATAATTTCCGAGATATCGACGTGAAAACGTGAAAAATAATCTCATTTTTCACCTTCGAAAATTCGTGTTTTTGCGTGTAATATATCATTTAGAATCGTTTGCGACGGGTCCCGAGTCCTGGAAGGGCATAATTTACGAGATATCGACCTGGAAACGGGAAAAATGATCCAATTTTTCACTTGCGAAAATTCGTGTTTTTCAGTGTAATATGCCATTTACAATCGATTGCGACGGGTTCTGGGTCCTGGAAACGCATAATTTCCGAGATATCGACGTGGAAACGTGAGAAATGATCTAATTTTTCACCTTCGAAAATCCGTGATTTTGAGTGTAATATGCCATTTCGAATCGATTGCGACGGGTCCCGGGTCCTGGAAACGCATAATATTCGAGATATCGACGTGGAAACGTGAAAAATGATTCAATCTTCCACTTTCAAAAATTCGTGTTTCGAAGTGTAATATGCCATTTAGAATCGATTTCGACGGGTTCTGGGTCCTGTAAACGCATAATTTTTGAGATATCGACGTGGAAACGTGAAAAATGATCTAATTTTTCACCTTCGAAAATTCGTGATTTTGAGTGTAATATGCCATTTAGAATCGATTGCGACGGGTTCTGGGTCCTGAAAACGCATAATTTTCGAGATATCGACGTGGAAACGTGAAAAATGATCTAATTTTTCATTCACAAAAATTCGTGTTTTTCATGTAATATGCCATTTAGAATCGATTGCGACGGGTCCTGGGTCCTGAACACGCATAATTTTCGAGATATCGACGTCAAAACGTGAAGAATGATCCAATTTTTCACATTCGAAAATTCGTGTTCTCTAGTGTAATATGCCATTGAGAATCGATTGCGACGGGTCCCAGGTCCGGGAAACGCATGATTTTTAAGATATCGACGTGGAAACGTGGAAAATGATCCAATTTTTCACCTACGAAAATTCGTGTTTTTGAGTGTAATATGCCATTTAGAATCGATTGCGACGGGTCCTGGGTCCTGGAAAAGCAACATCTTCGAGATATCGACGTGAAAACGTGAAAAATGATCTCATTTTTCACCTTCGAAAATTCGTGTTTTTGAGTGTAATATGCCATTTAGAATCGATTTCGACGGGTCCCGGGTCCTGGAAACGCATAATATTCGAGATATCGACGTGGAAACGTGAAAAATGATTCAATCTTCCACTTTCAAAAATTCGTGTTTTGAAGTGTAATATGCCATTTAGAATCGATTTCGACGGGTTCTGGGTCCTGTAAACGCATAATTTTTGAGATATCGACGTGGAAACGTGAGAAATGATCTAATTTTTCACCTTCGAAAATTCGTGATTTTGAGTGTAATATGCCATTTAGAATCGATTGCGACGGGTTCTGGGTCCTGAAAACGCATAATTTTCGAGATATCGACGTGGAAACGTGAGAAATGATCTAATTTTTCACCTTCGAAAATTCGTGATTTTGAGTGTGATATGCCGTTTAGAATCGATTGCGACGGGTTCTGGGTCCTGAAAACGCATAATTTTCGAGATATCGACGTGGAAACGTGAGAAATGATCTAATTTTTCACCTTCGAAAATTCGTGATTTTGAGTGTGATATGCCGTTTAGAATCGATTGCGACGGGTCCCGGGTCCTGAAAACGCATAATTTTCGAGATATCGACCTGGAAACGTGAAAAATGATATAATTTTACATTCTCAAAAATTCGTGGTTTTCAGTGTAATATGCCATTGAGAATCGATTGCGACGGGTCCTGGGTCCTGGGAACGCATAATTTCCGAGATATCGACGTGAAAACGTGAAAAATGATCCAATTTTTTAATTTCGAAAATTCGTGTTTTTGAGTGTAATATGCCATTTAGAATCGATTGCGACGGGTCCCGGGTCCTGAAAACGCATAATTTCCGAGATATCGACGTGAAAACGTGAAAAATAATCTCATTTTTCACCTTCGAAAATTCGTGTTTTTGAGTGTAATATGCCATTCAGAATCGATTGCGACGGGTCCCGGGTCCTGGAAACGCATAATTTTCGAGATATCGACGTGGAAACGTAAAAAATGATCTAATTTTTCACCTTCAACAATTCGTGTTTTTGATTGTAATATGCCATTTAGAATCGATTGCGACGGGTCCCGAGTCCTGGAAACGCATAATTTTCGAGATATCGACGTCAAAACGTGAAGAATGATCCAATTTTTCACTTCTGGAAATTCGTGTTTCCTAGTGTAATATGCCATTTAGAATCGATTGCAACGGGTCTCAGGTCTTGGAAACGCATGATTCTTGAGATATCGACGTGGAAACGTGAAAAATGATCCAATTTTTCACCTTCGAAAATTCGTGTTTTTGAGTGTAATATGCCATTTAGAATCGTTTGCGACGGGTCCTGAGTCCTGGAAACGCAAAATTTACGAGATATCGACGTGGAAACGTGAAAAATGATCCAATTTTTCACTCTCGAAAATTCGTGTTTTTTAGTGTAATATGCCATTTACAATCGATTGCGACGGGTTCTAGGTCCTGAAAACGCATAATTTTCGAGATATCAACGTGGAAACGTGAAAAATGATCCAATTTTTCACCTTCGAAAATTCGTGTTTTTGAGTGTAATATGCCATTTAGAATCGTTTGCGACGGGTCCTGAGTCCTGGAAACGCAAAATTTACGAGATATCGACGTGGAAACGTGAAAAATGATCCAATTTTTCACTTTCGAAAATTCGTGTTTTTCAGTGTAATATGCCATTTAGAATCGATTGCGACGGGTTCTAGGTCCTGAAAACGCATAATTTTCGAGATATCAACGTGGAAACGTGAAAAATGATCCAATTTTTCACCTTCGAAAATTCGTGTTTTTGAGTGTAATATGCCATTTAGAATCGTTTGCGACGGGTCCTGAGTCCTGGAAACGCAAAATTTACGAGATATCGACGTGGAAACGTGAAAAATGATCCAATTTTTCACCTACGAAAATTCGTGTTTTTGAGTGTAATATGCCATTTAGAATCGTTTGCGACGGGTCCCGAGTCCTGGAAACGCAAAATTTACGAGATATCGACGTAGAAACGTGAAAGATGATCCAATTTTTCACTTTCGAAAATTCGTGATTTTGAGTGTCATATGCCATTTTGAATCGATTGCGACGGGTCCCGGGTCCTGGAAACGCATAATTTTCGAGATATCGACGTGGAAACGTGAAAAATGATCCAATTTTTCACTTTCGAAAATTCGTGTTTTTCAGTGTAATATGCCATTTAGAATCGATTGCGACGGGTTCTAGGTCCTGAAAACGCATAATTTTCGAGATATCAACGTGAAAACGTGAAAAATAATCCAATTTTTCACCTTCGAAAATTCGTGTTTTTGAGTGTAATAAGCCATTTAGAATCGTTTGCGACGGGTCCTGAGTCCTGGAAACGCAAAATTTACGAGATATCGACGTGGAAACGTGAAAAATGATCCAATTTTTCACTCTCGAAAATTCGTGTTTTTTAGTGTAATATGCCATTTACAATCGATTGCGACGGGTTCTGGGTCCTGGAAACGCATAATTTTCGAGATATCGACGTGGAAACGTGAGAAATGATCTAATTTTTCACCTTCTAAAATTCGTGATTTCGAGTGTAATATGCCATTTCGAATCGATTGGGACGGGTCCCGGGTCCTGGAAACGCATAATTTTCGAGATATCGCCGTGAAAACGTGAAAAATGATCCAATTTTTCACCTTCGAAAATTCGTGTTTTTTAGTGTAACATGCCATTTAGAATCGATTGCGACGGGTCCTGGGTCCTGGAGAAGCACTATTCTCGAGATATCGACGTGAAAACGTGAAAAATGATCCAATTTTTTAACTTCGAAAATTCGTGTTTTTGAGTGTAATATGCCATTTAGAATCGATTGCGACGGGTCCCGGGTCCTGGAAACGCATAATTTTCGAGATATCGACGTGAAAACGTGAAAAATGATCTAATTTTTCATTCACAAAAATTCGTGTTTTTCATGTAATATGCCATTTAGAATCGATTGCGACGGGTCCTGGGTCCTGAACACGCATAATTTTCGAGATATCGACGTCAAAACGTGAAGAATGATCCAATTTTTCACTTTCGAAAATTCGTGTTTTCTAGTGTAATATGCCATTTAGAATCGATTGCGACGGGTCCCAGGTCCGGGAAACGCATGATTTTTAAGATATCGACGTGGAAACGTGAAAAATGATCCAATTTTTCACCTACGAAAATTCGTGTTTTTGAGTGTAATATGCCATTTAGAATCGTTTGCGACGGGTCCCGAGTCCTGGAAACGCAAAATTTACGAGATATCGACGTAGAAACGTGAAAGATGATCCAATTTTTCACTTTCGAAAATTCGTGATTTTGAGTGTCATATGCCATTTTGAATCGATTGCGACGGGTCCCGGGTCCTGAAAACGCATAATTTTCGAGATATCGACGTGGAAACGTGAAAAATGATCCAATTTTTCACTTTCGAATATTCGTGTTTTTCAGTGTAATATGCCATTTAGAATCGATTGCGACGGGTTCTAGGTCCTGAAAACGCATAGATTTCGAGATATCAACGTGGAAACGTAAAAAATGATCTAATTTTTCATTCTCAAAAATTCGTGTTTTCCAGTGTAATATGCCATTTAGAATCGATTGCGACGGGTCCTGGGTCCTGGAAAAGCAACATTTTCGAGATATCGACGTGAAAACGTGAAAAATGATCTAATTTTTCATTCTCAAAAATTCGTGTTTTTCAGTGTAATATGCCATTTAGAATCGATTGCGACGGGTCCTGGGTCCTGGAAAAGCAACATCTTCGAGATATCGACGTGAAAACGTGAAAAATGATCTCATTTTTCACCTTCGAAAATTCGTGTTTTTGAGTGTAATATGCCATTTAGAATCGATTGCGACGGGTCCCGGGTCCTGGAAACGCATAATTTACGAGATATCGACGTGGAAACGTAGAAAATGATCTAATCTTTCATTCTCAAAAATTCGTGTTTTTCAGTGTAATGAGCCATTTAGAATCGATTGCGACCGGTCCTGGGTCCTGAAAACGCATAATCTCTGAGATATCGACGTGGAAACGTGAAAAATGATCTAATTTTTCACCTTCGAAAATTCGTGTTTTTGAGTGTATCATGCCATTTAGAATTGATTGCGACGGGTCCTGGGTCCTGGAAACACATAATTTTCAAGATATCGACGTGGAAACGTGGAAAATGATCCAATTTTTCACTTTCGAAAATGAGTGTTTTTTAGTGTAATATGCCATTTAGAATCGTTTGCGACGGGTCCCGAGTCCTGGAAACGCAAAATTTACGAGATATCGACGTGGAAACGTGAAAGATGATCCAATTTTTCACTTTCGAAAATTCGTGATTTTGAGTGTAATATGCCATTTTGAATCGATTGCGACGGGTCCCGGGTCCTGAAAACGCATAATTTTCGAGATATCGCCGTGAAAACGTGTAAAATGATCCAATTTTTCACCTTCGAAAATTCGTGTTTTTTAGTGTAATATGCCATTTAGAATCGATTGCGACGGGTCCTGAGTCCTGGAAAAGCACTATTCTCGAGATATCGACGTGAAAACGTGGAAAATGATCTAATTTTTTAACTTCGAAAATTCGTGTTTTTGAGTGTAATATGCCATTTAGAATCGATTGCGACGGGTCCCGGGTCCTGGAAACGCATAATTTTCGAGATATCGACGTGGAAACGTGAAAAATGATCTAATTTTTCATTCACAAAAATTCGTGTTTTTCATGTAATATGCCATTTAGAATCGATTGCGACGGGTCCTGGGTCCTGAACACGCATAATTTTCGAGATATCGACGTCAAAACGTGAAGAATGATCCAATTTTTCACATTCGAAAATTCGTGTTCTCTAGTGTAATATGCCATTGAGAATCGATTGCGACGGGTCCCAGGTCCGGGAAACGCATGATTTTTAAGATATCGACGTGGAAACGTGGAAAATGATCCAATTTTTCACCTACGAAAATTCGTGTTTTTGAGTGTAATATGCCATTTAGAATCGATTGCGACGGGTCCTGGGTCCTGGAAAAGCAACATCTTCGAGATATCGACGTGAAAACGTGAAAAATGATCTCATTTTTCACCTTCGAAAATGAGTGTTTTTTAGTGTAATATGCCATTTAGAATCGTTTGCGACGGGTCCCGAGTCCTGGAAACGCAAAATTTACGAGATATCGACGTGGAAACGTGAAAGATGATCCAATTTTTCACTTTCGAAAATTCGTGATTTTGAGTGTAATATGCCATTTTGAATCGATTGCGACGGGTCCCGGGTCCTGAAAACGCATAATTTTCGAGATATCGCCGTGAAAACGTGTAAAATGATCCAATTTTTCACCTTCGAAAATTCGTGTTTTTTAGTGTAATATGCCATTTAGAATCGATTGCGACGGGTCCTGGGTTCTGGAAAAGCACTATTCTCGAGATATCGACGTGAAAACGTGGAAAATGATCTAATTTTTTAACTTCGAAAATTCGTGTTTTTGAGTGTAATATGCCATTTAGAATCGATTGCGACGGGTCCCGGGTCCTGGAAACGCATAATTTTCGAGATATCGACGTGGAAACGTGAAAAATGATCTAATTTTTCATTCACAAAAATTCGTGTTTTTCATGTAATATGCCATTTAGAATCGATTGCGACGGGTCCTGGGTCCTGAACACGCATAATTTTCGAGATATCGACGTCAAAACGTGAAGAATGATCCAATTTTTCACATTCGAAAATTCGTGTTCTCTAGTGTAATATGCCATTGAGAATCGATTGCGACGGGTCCCAGGTCCGGGAAACGCATGATTTTTAAGATATCGACGTGGAAACGTGGAAAATGATCCAATTTTTCACCTACGAAAATTCGTGTTTTTGAGTGTAATATGCCATTTAGAATCGTTTGCGACGGGTCCCGAGTCCTGGAAACGCAAAATTTACGAGATATCGACGTAGAAACGTGAAAGATGATCCAATTTTTCACTTTCGAAAATTCGTGATTTTGAGTGTCATATGCCATTTTGAATCGATTGCGACGGGTCCCGGGTCCTGGAAACGCATAATTTTCGAGATATCGACGTGGAAACGTGAAAAATGATCCAATTTTTCACTTTCGAAAATTCGTGTTTTTCAGTGTAATATGCCATTTAGAATCGATTGCGACGGGTTCTAGGTCCTGAAAACGCATAATTTTCGAGATATCAACGTGGAAACGTGAAAAATGATCCAATTTTTCACCTTCGAAAATTCGTGTTTTTGAGTGTAATATGCCATTTAGAATCGTTTGCGACGGGTCCTGAGTCCTGGAAACGCAAAATTTACGAGATATCGACGTGGAAACGTGAAAAATGATCCAATTTTTCATTCTCGAAAATTCGTGTTTTTTAGTGTAATATGCCATTTACAATCGATTGCGACGGGTTCTGGGTCCTGGAAACGCATGATTTTCGAGATATCGACGTGGAAACGTGAGAAATGATCTAATTTTTCACCTTCTAAAATTCGTGATTTTGAGTGTAATATGCCATTTCGAATCGATTGGGACGGGTCCCGGGTCCTGGAAACGCATAATTTACGAGATATGGACGTGGAAACGTGAAAAATGATCTAGTTTTTCATTCTCAAAAATTCGTGCTTTTCAGTGTCATATGCCATTTAGAATCGATTGCGACGGGTCCTGGGTCCTGGAAAAGCAACATCTTCGAGATATCGACGTGAAAACGTGAAAAATGATCTCATTTTTCACCTTCGAAAATTCGTGTTTTTGAGTGTAATATGCCATTTAGAATCGTTTGCGACGGGTCCCGAGTCCTGGAAACGCAAAATTTACGAGATATCGACGTGGAAACGTGAAAGATGATCCAATTTTTCACTTTCGAAAATTCGTGATTTTGAGTGTAATATGCCATTTTGAATCGATTGCGACGGGTCCCAGGTCCTGGAAACGCATGATTTCTAAGATATCGACGTGGAAACGTGAAAAATGATCCAATTTTTCACCTTCGAAAATTCGCGTTTTTGAGTGTAATATGCCATTTAAAATCGTTTGCGACGGGTCCCGAGTCCTGGACACGCATAATTTTCGAGATATCGACATCAAAACGTGAAGAATGATCCAATTTTTCACTTTCGAAAATTCGTGTTTTTCAGTGTAATATGCCATTTAGAATCGATTGCGACGGGTTCTGGGTCCTGAAAACGCATAATTTTCGAGATATCAACGTGGTAACGTAAAAAATGATCTAATTTTTCATTCTCAAAAATTCGTGTTTTTCAGTGTAATATGCCATTTAGAATCGATTGCGACGGGTTCTGGGTCCTGGAAACGCATAATTTTCGAGATATCGACGTGGAAACGTGGAAAATGATCCAATTTTTCACCTTCGAAAATTCGTGTTTTTTAGTGTAATATGCCATTTAGAATCGATTGCGACGGGTCCTGGGTCCTGAAAAAGCACTATTCTCGAGATATCGACGTGAAAACGTGAAAAATGATCCAATTTTTTAACTTCGAAAATTCGTGTTTTTGAGTGTAATATGCCATTTAGAATCGATTGCGACGGGTCCCGGGTCCTGGAAACGCTTAATTTTCGAGATATCGACGTGAAAACGTGAAAAATGATCCCATTTTCCACCTTCGAAAATTCGTGTTTTTGAGTGTAATATGCCATTAGGAATCAATTGCGACGGGTCCTGGGTCCTGGAAACGCATAATTTCCGTGATTTTGACGTCGAAACGTGAAAAATTATGAGATTTCTCATTCCCAAAAATTCGTTATTTCCAGTGTAATATGCCATTTAGAATCGATTGCGACGGGTCCTGGGTCCTGAAAACGCATAATTTTCGAGATATCGGCGTGGAAACGTGAAAAATGATCTAATTTTTCACCTTCGAAAATTCGTGTTTTTAAGTGTAATATGCCATTTAGAATCGATTGCGACGGGCCCTGGGTCCTGGAAACACATAATTTTCAAGATATCGACGTGGAAACGTGAAAAATGATCGAATTTTTCAGTTTCGAAAATTCGTGTTTTTGAGTGTATTATGCCATTTAGAATCGATTGCGACGGTTACCGGGTCCTGAAAACGCATAATTTTCGAGATATCGACATGATAACGTGAAAAATGATCTAATTTTTCATTCACAAAAATTCGTGTTCTTCATGTAATATGCCATTTAGAATCGATTGCGACGGGTCCTGGGTCCTGGACACGCATAATTTTCGAGATATCGACGTGAAAACGTGAAGAATGATCCAATTTTTCACTTTCGAAAATTCGTGTTTTTCAGTGTAATATTCCAATTGGAATCGATTGCGACGGGTCTTGGGTCCTGAAAACGCATAGGTTTCGAGATATCGACGTGGAAACGTGAAGAATGATCCAATTTTTCACTTTCGAAAATTCGTGTTTTCTAGTGTAATATGCCATTTAGAATCGATTGCGATGGGTCCCAGGTCCTGGAAACGCATGATTTTTAAGATATCGACGTGGAAACGTGAAAAATGATCCAATTTTTCACCTTCGAAAATTCGTGTTTTTGAGTGTAATATGCCATTTAGAATCGATTGCGATGGGTCCTGGGTCCTGGAAACGCATAATTTTCGAGATATCGACGTGGAAACGTGAAAAATGATCCAATTTTTCACTTTCGAAAATTCGTGTTTTTCAGTGTAATATGCCATTTAAAATCGTTTGCGACGGGTCCCGAGTCCTGGACACGCATAATTTTCGAGATATCGACGTCAAAACGTGAAGAATGATCCAATTTTTCACTTTCGAAAATTCGTGTTTTTGAGTGTAATATGCGATTTAGAATCGATTGCGACGGGTTCCGGGTCCTGGAAACGCATAATTTTTGAGATATCGACGTGGAAACGTGAAAAATGATGTAATGTTTCACCTTCGAAAATTCATGTTTTTGAGTGTATTATGCCATTTAGAATCGATTGCGACGGCTACCGGGTCCTGGAAACGCATAATTTTCTAGATATCGACGTGGAAACGTGAAAAATGATCCAATTTTTCACTTTCGAAAATTAGTGTTTTTCAGTGTAATATGCAATTTAGAATCGATTGCGACGGGTCCCGGGTCCTGGAAACGCATAATTTTCGAGATATTGACGTGGAAACGGGAAAAATGATTTAATTTTTCATTCTCAAAAATTCGTGTTTTTGAGTGTAATATGCTATTTAAAATCGTTTGCGACGTGTCCCGAGTCCTGGACACGCATAATTTTCGAGATATCAACGTGGAAACGTGAAAAATGATCCAATTTTTCACCTTCGAAAATTCGTGTTTTTGAGTGTAATATGCCATTTAGAATCGTTTGCGACGGGTCCTGAGTCCTGGAAACGCAAAATTTACGAGATATCGACGTGGAAACGTGAAAAATGATCCAATTTTTCATTCTCGAAAATTCGTGTTTTTTAGTGTAATATGCCATTTACAATCGATTGCGACGGGTTCTGGGTCCTGGAAACGCATAATTTTCGAGATATCGACGTGGAAACGTGAGAAATGATCTAATTTTTCACCTTCTAAAATTCGTGATTTTGAGTGTAATATGCCATTTCGAATCGATTGGGACGGGTCCCGGGTCCTGGAAACGCATAATTTTCGAGATATCGCCGTGAAAACGTGAAAAATGATCCAATTTTTCACCTTCGAAAATTCGTGTTTTTTAGTTTAACATGCCATTTAGAATCGATTGCGACGGGTCCTGGGTCCTGGAAAAGCACTATTCTCGAGATATCGACGTGAAAACGTGAAAAATGATCCAATTTTTTAACTTCGAAAATTTGTGTTTTTGAGTGTAATATGCCATTCAGAATCGATTGCGACGGGTCCCGGGTCCTGAAAACGCATAATCTCCGAGATATCGACGTGGAAACGTGAAAAATGATCTAATTTTTCATTCTCAAAAATTCGTGTTTTTCAGTGTAATATGCCATTTAGAATCGATTGCGACGGGTCCTGGGTCCTGGAAAAGCAACATCTTCGAGATATCGACGTGAAAACGTGAAAAATGATCTCATTTTTCACCTTCGAAAATTCGTGTTTTTGAGTGTAATATGCCATTTAGAATCGATTGCGACGGGTCCCGGGTCCTGGAAACGCATAATTCACGAGATATCGACGTGGAAACGTAGAAAATGATCTCATCTTTCATTCTCAAAAATTCGTGTTTTTCAGTGTAATGAGCCATTTAGAATCGATTGCGACCGGTCCTGGGTCCTGAAAACGCATAATCTCCGAGATATCGACGTGGAAACGTGAAAAATGATCTAATTTTTCACCTTCGAAAATTCGTGTTTTTGAGTGTATCATGCCATTTAGAATTGATTGCGACGGCTTCTGGGTCCTGGAAACACATAATTTTCAAGATATCGACGTGGAAATGTGAAAAATGATCTAATTTTTCATTCCCAAAAATTCGTGTTTTTCAGTGTAATATGCCATTTAGAATCGATTGCGACGGGTCCTGGGTCCTGGAAAAGCAACATCTTCGAGATATCGACGTGAAAACGTGAAAAATGATCTCATTTTTCACCTTCGAAAATTCGTGTTTTTGAGTGTAATATGCCATTTAGAATCGATTGCGACGGGTCCCGGGTCCTGGAAACGCATAATTTACGAGATATGGACGTGGAAACGTGAAAAATGATCTAGTTTTTCATTCTCAAAAATTCGTGTTTTTCAGTGTCATATGCCATTTAGAATCGATTGCGACGGGTCCTGGGTCCTGGAAAAGCAACATCTTCGAGATATCGACGTGAAAACGTGAAAAATGATCTCATTTTTCACCTTCGAAAATTCGTGTTTTTGAGTGTAATATGCTATTTGAAATCGTTTGCGACGGGTCCCGAGTCCTGGACACGCATAATTTTCGAGATATCGACGTCAAAACGTGAAGAATGATCCAATTTTTCACTTTCGAAAATTAGTGTTTTCTAGTGTAATATGCCATTAAGAATTGATTGCGACGGGTCCCAGGTCCTGGAAACGCATGATTTTCAAGATATCGACGTGGAAACGTGAAAAATGATCCAATTTTTCACCGTCGAAAATTCGTGTTTTTGAGTGTAATATGCCATTTAGAATCGTTTGTGACGGGTCCTGGGTCCTGGAAAAGCAACATCTCCGAGATATCGACGTGAAAACGTGAAAAATGATCTCATTTTTCACCTTCGAAAATTCGTGTTTTTGAGTGTAATATGCCATTGAGAATCGATTGCGACGGGTCCCGGGTCCTGGAAACGCATAATTTACGAGATATCGACGTGGAAACGTGAAAAATGATCCAATTTTTCACCTTCGAAAATTCGCGTTTTTGAGTGTAATATGCCATTTAAAATCGTTTGCGACGGGTCCCGAGTCCTGGACACGCATAATTTTCGAGAAATCGACATCAAAACGTGAAGAATGATCCTATTTTTCACTTTCGAAAATTCGTGTTTTTTAGTGTAATATGCCATTTAGAATCGATTGCGACGGGTTCTGGGTCCTGAAAACGCATAATTTTCGAGATATCAACGTGGAAACGTAAAAAATGATCTAATTTTTCATTCTCAAAAATTCGTGTTTTTCAGTGTAATATGCCATTTAGAATCGATTGCGACGGGTTCTGGGTCCTGGAAACGCATAATTTTCGAGATATCGACGTGGAAACGTGGAAAATGATCCAATTTTTCACCTTCGAAAATTCGTGTTTTTTAGTGTAATATGCCATTTAGAATCGATTGCGACGGGTCCTGGGTCCTGAAAAAGCACTATTCTCGAGATATCGACGTGAAAACGTGAAAAATGATCCAATTTCTTAACTTCGAAAATTCGTGTTTTTTAGTTTAACATGCCATTTAGAATCGATTGCGACGGGTCCTGGGTCCTGGAAAAGCACTATTCTCGAGATATCGACGTGAAAACGTGAAAAATGATCCAATTTTTTAACTTCGAAAATTCGTGTTTTTGAGTGTAATATGCCATTCAGAATCGATTGCGACGGGTCCCGGGTCCTGAAAACGCATAATCTCCGAGATATCGACGTGGAAACGTGAAAAATGATCTAATTTTTCACTTTCGAAAATTCGTGTTTTTCAGTGTAATATGCCATTTAGAATCGATTGCGACGGGTTCCGGGTCCTGAAAACGCATAATTTTCGAGATATCAACGTGGAAACGTAAAAAATGATCTAATTTTTCATTCTCAAAAATTCGTGTTTTTCAGTGTAATATGCCATTTAGAATCGATTGCGACGGGTCCTGGGTCCTGGAAAAGCAACATCTTCGAGATATCGACGTGAAAACGTGAAAAATGATCTCATTTTTCACCTTCGAAAATTCGTGTTTTTGAGTGTAATATGCCATTTAGAATCGATTGCGACGGGTCCCGGGTCCTGGAAACGCATAATTTACGAGATATCGACGTGGAAACGTGAAAGATGATCTCATTTTTCACCTTCGAAAATTCGTGTTTTTGAGTGTAATATGCCATTTAGAATCGATTGCGATGGGTCCCGGGTCCTGGAAACGCATAATTTACGAGATATCGACGTGGAAACGTGAGAAATGATCTAATTTTTCACCTTCGAAAATTCGTGTTTTTGAGTGTAATATGCCATTTAAAATCGTTTGCGACGGGTCCCGAGTCCTGGACACGCATAATTTTCGAGATATCGACGTCAAAACGTGAAGAATGATCCAATTTTTCACTTTCGAAAATTCGTGTTTTTGAGTGTAATATGCCATTTAGAATCGATTGCGACGGGTTCCGGGTCCTGGAAACGCATAATTTTTGAGATATCGACGTGGAAACGTGAAAAATGATGTAATGTTTCACCTTCGAAAATTCGTGTTTTTGAGTGTATTATGCCATTTAGAATCGATTGCGACGGCTACCGGGTCCTGGAAACGCATAATTTTCTAGATATCGACGTGGAAACGTGAAAAATGATCCAATTTTTCACTTTCGAAAATTAGTGTTTTTCAGTGTAATATGCAATTTAGAATCGATTGCGACGGGTCCCGGGTCCTGAAAACGCATAATTTTCGAGATATTGACGTGGAAACGGGAAAAATGATTTAATTTTTCATTCTCAAAAATTCGTGTTTTTGAGTGTAATATGCTATTTAAAATCGTTTGCGACGGGTCCCGAGTCCTGGACACGCATAATTTTCGAGATATCGACGTCAAAACGTGAAGAATGATCCAATTTTTCACTTTCGGAAATTCGTGTTTTCTAGTGTAATATGCCATTTAGAATCGATTGCGACGGGTCCCAGGTCCTGGAAACGCATGATTTTCAAGATATCGACGTGGAAACGTGAAAAATGATCCAATTTTTCACCTTCGAAAATTCGTGTTTTTGAGTGTAATATGCCATTTAGAATCGTTTGCGACCGGTCCTGGGTCCTGGAAAAGCAACATCTTCGAGATATCGACGTGAAAACGTGAAAAATGATCTCATTTTTCACCTTCGAAAATTCGTGTTTTTGAGTGTATTATGCCATTTAGAATCGATTGCGACGGCTACCGGGTCCTGGAAACGCATAATTTTCCAGATATCGACGTGGAAACGTGAAAAATGATCCAATTTTTCACTTTCGAAAATTAGTGTTTTTCAGTGTAATATGCAATTTAGAATCGATTGCGACGGGTCCCGGGTCCTGAAAACGCATAATTTTCGAGATATTGACGTGGAAACGGGAAAAATGATTTAATTTTTCATTCTCAAAAATTCGTGTTTTTGAGTGTAATATGCCATTTAAAATCGTTTGCGACGGGTCCCGAGTCCTGGACACGCATAATTTTCGAGATATCGACGTCAAAACGTGAAAAATGATCCAATTTTTCACTTTCGAAAATTAGTGTTTTTCAGTGTAATATGCAATTTAGAATCGATTGCGACGGGTCCCGGGTCCTGAAAACGCATAATTTTCGAGATATTGACGTGGAAACGGGAAAAATGATTTAATTTTTCATTCTCAAAAATTCGTGTTTTTGAGTGTAATATGCCATTTAAAATCGTTTGCGACGGGTCCCGAGTCCTGGACACGCATAATTTTCGAGATATCGATGTCAAAACGTGAAGAATGATCCAATTTTTCACTTTCGAAAATTCGTGTTTTCTAGTGTAATATGCCATTTAGAATCGATTGCGACGGGTCCCAGGTCCTGGAAACGCATGATTTTCAAGATATCGACGTGGAAACGTGAAAAATGATCCAATTTTTCACCTTCGAAAATTCGTGTTTTTGAGTGTAATATGCCATTTAGAATCGTTTGCGACGGGTCCCGGGTCCTGGAAACGCATAATTTACGAGATATCGACGTGGAAACGTAAATAATGATCTAATTATTCACCTTCGAAAATTCGTGTTTTTGAGTGTATCATGCCATTTAGAATTGATTGCGACGGGTCCTGGGTCCTGGAAACACATAATTTTCAAGATATCGACGTGGAAACTTGAAAAATGATCCAATTTTTGACCTTCGAAAATTCGTGTTTTTGAGTGTAATATGCCATTTAGAATCGATTGCGACGGGTTCTGGGTCCTGAAAACGCATAATTTTCGAAATATCGACGTGGAAACGTAGAAATGATCTAATTTTTCACCTTCGAAAATTCGTGTTTTTGAGTGTATTATGCCATTTAGAATCGATTGCGACGGCTACCGGGTCCTGGAAACGCATAATTTTTTAGATATTGACGTGGAAACGTGAAAAATGATCCAATTTTTCACTTTCGAAAATTAGTGTTTTTCAGTGTAATATGCAATTTAGAATCGATTGCGACGGGTCCCGGGTCCTGAAAACGCATAATTTTCGAGATATTCACGTGGAAACGGGAAAAATGATTCAATTTTTCATTCTCAAAAATTCGTGTTTTTGAGTGTAATATGCCATTTAAAATCGTTTGCGACGGGTCCCGAGTCCTGGACACGCATAATTTTCGAGATATCGACGTCAAAACGTAAAGAATGATCCAATTTTTCACTTTCGAAAATTCGTGTTTTCTAGTGTAATATGCCATTCAGAATCGATTGCGACGGGTCCCAGGTCCTGGAAACGCATGATTTTCAAGATACCGACGTGGAAACGTGGAAAATGATCCAATTTTTCACCGTCGAAAATTCGTGTTTTTGAGTGTAATATGCCATTTAGAATCGTTGGCGACGGGTCCCGAGTCGTGGAAACGCAAAATTTACGAGATATCGACGTGGAAACGTGAAAGATGATCCAATTTTTCACTTTCGAAAATTCGTGATTTTGAGTGTAATATGCCATTTTGAATCGATTGCGACGGGTCCCGGGTCCTGGAAACGCATAATTTTCGAGATATCGACGTGGAAACGTGAAAAATGATCCAATTTTTCACTTTCGAAGATTCGTGTTTTTTAGTGTAATATGCCATTTAGAATCGATTGCGACGGGTTCTGGGTCCTGAAAACGCATAATTTTCAAGATATCAACGTGGAAACGTAAAAAATGATCTAATTTTTCATTCTCAAAAATTCGTGTTTTTCAGTGTAATATGCCATTCAGAATCGATTGCGACGGGTCCTGGGTCCTGGAAAAGCAACATCTTCGAGATATCGACGTGAAAACGTGAAAAATGATCTCATTTTTCACCTTCGAAAATTCGTGTTTTTCAGTGTAATATGCCATTTAGAATCGATTGCGACGGGTCCTGGGTCCTGGAAAAGCAACATCTTCGAGATATCGACGTGAAAACGTGAAAAATGATCTCATTTTTCACCTTCGAAAATTCGTGTTTTTGAGTGTAATATGCCATTTAGAATCGATTGCGACGGGTCCCGGGTCCTGGAAACGCATAATTCACGAGATATCGACGTGGAAACGTAGAAAATGATCTCATCTTTCATTCTCAAAAATTCGTGTTTTTCAGTGTAATGAGCCATTTAGAATCGATTGCGACCGGTCCTGGGTCCTGAAAACGCATAATCTCCGAGATATCGACGTGGAAACGTGAAAAATGATCTAATTTTTCACCTTCGAAAATTCGTGTTTTTGAGTGTATCATGCCATTTAGAATTGATTGCGACGGGTTCTGGGTCCTGGAAACACATAATTTTCAAGATATCGACGTGGAAATGTGAAAAATGATCTAATTTTTCATTCCCAAAAATTCGTGTTTTTCAGTGTAATATGCCATTTAGAATCGATTGCGACGGGTCCTGGGTCCTGGAAAAGCAACATCTTCGAGATATCGACGTGAAAACGTGAAAAATGATCTCATTTTTCACCTTCGAAAATTCGTGTTTTTGAGTGTAATATGCCATTTAGAATCGATTGCGACGGGTCCCGGGTCCTGGAAACGCATAATTTACGAGATATCGACGTGGAAACGTGAAAGATGATCTCATTTTTCACCTTCGAAAATTCGTGTTTTTGAGTGTAATATGCCATTTAGAATCGATTGCGATGGGTCCCGGGTCCTGGAAACGCATAATTTACGAGATATCGACGTGGAAACGTGAGAAATGATCTAATTTTTCACCTTCGAAAATTCGTGTTTTTGAGTGTAATATGCCATTTAAAATCGTTTGCGACGGGTCCCGAGTCCTGGACACGCATAATTTTCGAGATATCGATGTCAAAACGTGAAGAATGATCCAATTTTTCACTTTCGAAAATTCGTGTTTTCTAGTGTAATATGCCATTTAGAATCGATTGCGACGGGTCCCAGGTCCTGGAAACGCATGATTTTCAAGATATCGACGTGGAAACGTGAAAAATGATCCAATTTTTCACCTTCGAAAATTCGTGTTTTTGAGTGTAATATGCCATTTAGAATCGTTTGCGACGGGTCCCGGGTCCTGGAAACGCATAATTTACGAGATATCGACGTGGAAACGTAAATAATGATCTAATTATTCACCTTCGAAAATTCGTGTTTTTGAGTGTATCATGCCATTTAGAATTGATTGCGACGGGTCCTGGGTCCTGGAAACACATAATTTTCAAGATATCGACGTGGAAACTTGAAAAATGATCCAATTTTTGACCTTCGAAAATTCGTGTTTTTGAGTGTAATATGCCATTTAGAATCGATTGCGACGGGTTCTGGGTCCTGAAAACGCATAATTTTCGAAATATCGACGTGGAAACGTAGAAATGATCTAATTTTTCACCTTCGAAAATTCGTGTTTTTGAGTGTATTATGCCATTTAGAATCGATTGCGACGGCTACCGGGTCCTGGAAACGCATAATTTTTTAGATATTGACGTGGAAACGTGAAAAATGATCCAATTTTTCACTTTCGAAAATTAGTGTTTTTCAGTGTAATATGCAATTTAGAATCGATTGCGACGGGTCCCGGGTCCTGAAAACGCATAATTTTCGAGATATTCACGTGGAAACGGGAAAAATGATTCAATTTTTCATTCTCAAAAATTCGTGTTTTTGAGTGTAATATGCCATTTAAAATCGTTTGCGACGGGTCCCGAGTCCTGGACACGCATAATTTTCGAGATATCGACGTCAAAACGTAAAGAATGATCCAATTTTTCACTTTCGAAAATTCGTGTTTTCTAGTGTAATATGCCATTCAGAATCGATTGCGACGGGTCCCAGGTCCTGGAAACGCATGATTTTCAAGATACCGACGTGGAAACGTGGAAAATGATCCAATTTTTCACCGTCGAAAATTCGTGTTTTTGAGTGTAATATGCCATTTAGAATCGTTGGCGACGGGTCCCGAGTCGTGGAAACGCAAAATTTACGAGATATCGACGTGGAAACGTGAAAGATGATCCAATTTTTCACTTTCGAAAATTCGTGATTTTGAGTGTAATATGCCATTTTGAATCGATTGCGACGGGTCCCGGGTCCTGGAAACGCATAATTTTCGAGATATCGACGTGGAAACGTGAAAAATGATCCAATTTTTCACTTTCGAAGATTCGTGTTTTTTAGTGTAATATGCCATTTAGAATCGATTGCGACGGGTTCTGGGTCCTGAAAACGCATAATTTTCGAGATATCAACGTGGAAACGTAAAAAATGATCTAATTTTTCATTCTCAAAAATTCGTGTTTTTCAGTGTAATATGCCATTCAGAATCGATTGCGACGGGTCCTGGGTCCTGGAAAAGCAACATCTTCGAGATATCGACGTGAAAACGTGAAAAATGATCTCATTTTTCACCTTCGAAAATTCGTGTTTTTCAGTGTAATATGCCATTTAGAATCGATTGCGACGGGTCCTGGGTCCTGGAAAAGCAACATCTTCGAGATATCGACGTGAAAACGTGAAAAATGATCTCATTTTTCACCTTCGAAAATTCGTGTTTTTGAGTGTAATATGCCATTTAGAATCGATTGCGACGGGTCCCGGGTCCTGGAAACGCATAATTCACGAGATATCGACGTGGAAACGTAGAAAATGATCTCATCTTTCATTCTCAAAAATTCGTGTTTTTCAGTGTAATGAGCCATTTAGAATCGATTGCGACCGGTCCTGGGTCCTGAAAACGCATAATCTCCGAGATATCGACGTGGAAACGTGAAAAATGATCTAATTTTTCACCTTCGAAAATTCGTGTTTTTGAGTGTATCATGCCATTTAGAATTGATTGCGACGGGTTCTGGGTCCTGGAAACACATAATTTTCAAGATATCGACGTGGAAATGTGAAAAATGATCTAATTTTTCATTCCCAAAAATTCGTGTTTTTCAGTGTAATATGCCATTTAGAATCGATTGCGACGGGTCCTGGGTCCTGGAAAAGCAACATCTTCGAGATATCGACGTGAAAACGTGAAAAATGATCTCATTTTTCACCTTCGAAAATTCGTGTTTTTGAGTGTAATATGCCATTTAGAATCGATTGCGACGGGTCCCGGGTCCTGGAAACGCATAATTTACGAGATATCGACGTGGAAACGTGAAAGATGATCTCATTTTTCACCTTCGAAAATTCGTGTTTTTGAGTGTAATATGCCATTTAGAATCGATTGCGATGGGTCCCGGGTCCTGGAAACGCATAATTTACGAGATATCGACGTGGAAACGTGAGAAATGATCTAATTTTTCACCTTCGAAAATTCGTGTTTTTGAGTGTAATATGCCATTTAAAATCGTTTGCGACGGGTCCCGAGTCCTGGACACGCATAATTTTCGAGATATCGACGTCAAAACGTGAAGAATGATCAAATTTTTCACTTTCGAAAATTCGTGTTTTTGAGTGTAATATGCCATTTAGAATCGATTGCGACGGGTTCCGGGTCCTGGAAACGCATAATTTTTGAGATATCGACGTGGAAACGTGAAAAATGATGTAATGTTTCACCTTCGAAAATTCGTGTTTTTGAGTGTATTATGCCATTTAGAATCGATTGCGACGGCTACCGGGTCCTGGAAACGCATAATTTTCTAGATATCGACGTGGAAACGTGAAAAATGATCCAATTTTTCACTTTCGAAAATTAGTGTTTTTCAGTGTAATATGCAATTTAGAATCGATTGCGACGGGTCCCGGGTCCTGGAAACGCATAATTTTCGAGATATTGACGTGGAAACGGGAAAAATGATTTAATTTTTCATTCTCAAAAATTCGTGTTTTTGAGTGTAATATGCTATTTAAAATCGTTTGCGACGGGTCCCGAGTCCTGGACACGCATAATTTTCGAGATATCGACGTCAAAACGTGAAGAATGATCCAATTTTTCACTTTCGAAAATTCGTGTTTTTTAGTGTAATATGCCATTTAGAATCGATTGCGACGGGTCCCAGGTCCTGGAAACGCATGATTTTCAAGATATCGACGTGGAAACGTGAAAAATGATCCAATTTTTCACCTTCGAAAATTCGTGTTTTTGAGTGTAATATGCCATTTAGAATCGTTTGCGACCGGTCCTGGGTCCTGGAAAAGCAACATCTTCGAGATATCGACGTGAAAACGTGAAAAATGATCTCATTTTTCACCTTCGAAAATTCGTGTTTTTGAGTGTATTATGCCATTTAGAATCGATTGCGACGGCTACCGGGTCCTGGAAACGCATAATTCTTCAGATATCGACGTGGAAACGTGAAAAATGATCCAATTTTTCACTTTCGAAAATTAGTGTTTTTCAGTGTAATATGCAATTTAGAATCGATTGCGACGGGTCCCGGGTCCTGAAAACGCATAATTTTCGAGATATTGACGTGGAAACGGGAAAAATGATTTAATTTTTCATTCTCAAAAATTCGTGTTTTTGAGTGTAATATGCCATTTAAAATCGTTTGCGACGGGTCCCGAGTCCTGGACACGCATAATTTTCGAGATATCGACGTCAAAACGTGAAAAATGATCCAATTTTTCACTTTCGAAAATTAGTGTTTTTCAGTGTAATATGCAATTTAGAATCGATTGCGACGGGTCCCGGGTCCTGAAAACGCATAATTTTCGAGATATTGACGTGGAAACGGGAAAAATGATTTAATTTTTCATTCTCAAAAATTCGTGTTTTTGAGTGTAATATGCCATTTAAAATCGTTTGCGACGGGTCCCGAGTCCTGGACACGCATAATTTTCGAGATATCGATGTCAAAACGTGAAGAATGATCCAATTTTTCACTTTCGAAAATTCGTGTTTTCTAGTGTAATATGCCATTTAGAATCGATTGCGACGGGTCCCAGGTCCTGGAAACGCATGATTTTCAAGATATCGACGTGGAAACGTGAAAAATGATCCAATTTTTCACCTTCGAAAATTCGTGTTTTTGAGTGTAATATGCCATTTAGAATCGTTTGCGACGGGTCCCGGGTCCTGGAAACGCATAATTTACGAGATATCGACGTGGAAACGTAAAAAATGATCTAATTATTCACCTTCGAAAATTCGTGTTTTTGAGTGTATCATGCCATTTAGAATTGATTGCGACGGGTCCTGGGTCCTGGAAACACATAATTTTCAAGATATCGACGTGGAAACTTGAAAAATGATCCAATTTTTGACCTTCGAAAATTCGTGTTTTTGAGTGTAATATGCCATTTAGAATCGATTGCGACGGGTTCTGGGTCCTGGAAACGCATAATTTTCGAAATATCGACGTGGAAACGTAGAAATGATCTAATTTTTCACCTTCGAAAATTCGTGTTTTTGAGTGTATTATGCCATTTAGAATCGATTGCGACGGCTACCGGGTCCTGGAAACGCATAATTTTTTAGATATTGACGTGGAAACGTGAAAAATGATCCAATTTTTCACTTTCGAAAATTAGTGTTTTTCAGTGTAATATGCAATTTAGAATCGATTGCGACGGGTCCCGGGTCCTGAAAACGCATAATTTTCGAGATATTCACGTGGAAACGGGAAAAATGATTCAATTTTTCATTCTCAAAAATTCGTGTTTTTGAGTGTAATATGCCATTTAAAATCGTTTGCGACGGGTCCCGAGTCCTGGACACGCATAATTTTCGAGATATCGACGTCAAAACGTGAAGAATGATCCAATTTTTCACTTTCGAAAATTCCTGTTTTCTAGTGTAATATGCCATTCAGAATCGATTGCGACGGGTCCCAGGTCCTGGAAACGCATGATTTTCAAGATATCGACGTGGAAACGTGGAAAATGATCCAATTTTTCACCGTCGAAAATTTGTGTTTTTGAGTGTAATATGCCATTTAGAATCGTTGGCGACGGGTCCCGAGTCGTGGAAACGCAGAATTTACGAGATATCGACGTGGAAACGTGAAAGATGATCCAATTTTTCACTTTCGAAAATTCGTGATTTTGAGTGTAATATGCCATTTTGAATCGATTGCGACGGGTCCCGGGTCCTGGAAACGCATAATTTTCGAGATATCGACGTGGAAACGTGAAAAATGAGACAATTTTTCACTTTCGAAGATTCGTGTTTTTTAGTGTAATATGCCATTTAGAATCGATTGCGACGGGTTCTGGGTCCTGAAAACGCATAATTTTCAAGATATCAACGTGGAAACGTAAAAAATGATCTAATTTTTCATTCTCAAAAATTCGTGTTTTTCAGTGTAATATGCCATTCAGAATCGATTGCGACGGGTCCTGGGTCCTGGAAAAGCAACATCTTCGAGATATCGACGTGAAAACGTGAAAAATGATCTCATTTTTCACCTTCGAAAATTCGTGTTTTTGAGTGTAATATGCCATTCAGAATCGATTGCGACGGGTCCCGGGTCCTGGAAACGCATAATTTTTGAGATATCGACGTGGAAACGTGAAAAATGATCTAATTTTTCACCTTCGAAAATTCGTGTTTTTGAGTGTAATATGCCATTTAGAATCGTTTGCGACGGATCCTGGGTCCTGGAAAAGCAACATCTTCGAGCCACGACGTGAAAACGTGAAAAATGATCTCATTTTTCACCTTCGAAAATTCGTGTTTTTGAGTGTAATATGCCATTTAGAATCGATTGCGACGGGTCCCGGGTCCTGGAAACGCATAATTTACGAGATATCGACGTGGAAACGTGAAAAATGATCTAATTTTTCACCTTCGAAAATTCGTGTTTTTGCGTGTAATATGCCATTTAAAATCGTTTGCGATAGGTCCCGAGTCCTGGACACGCATAATTTTCGAGATATCGACGTCAAAACGTGAAGAATGATCCAATTTTTCACTTTCGAAAATCCGTGTTTTCTAGTGTAATATGCCATTTAGAATCGATTGCGACGGGTCCCAGGTCCTGGAAACGCATGATTTTCAAGATATCGACGTGGAAACGTGAAAAATGATCCAATTTTTCACCGTCGAAAATTCGTGTTTTTGAGTGTAATATGCCATTTAGAATCGTTTGCGACGGGTCCCGAGTCCTGGAAACGCAAAATTTACGAGATATCGACGTGGAAACGTGAAAGATGATCCAATTTTTCACTTTCGAAAATTCGTGATTTTGAGTGTAATATGCCATTTTGAATCGATTGCGACGGGTCCCGGGTCCTGGAAACGCATAATTTTCGAGATATCGACGTGGAAACGTGAAAAATGATCCAATTTTTCACTTTCGAAAATTCGTGTTTTTGAGTGTATTATGCTATTTAAAATCGTTTGCGACGGGTCCCGAGTCCTGGACACGCATAATTTTCGAGATATCGACGTCAAAACGTGAAAAATGATCCAATTTTTCACCTTCGAAAATTCGTGTTTTTGAGTGTAATATGCCATTTAGAATCGTTTGCGACGGGTCCCGGGTCCTGGAAACGCATAATTTTTGAGATATCGACGTGGAAACGTGAAAAATGATCTAATTTTTCACCTTCGAAAATTCGTGTTTTTGAGTGTATTATGCCATTTAGAATCGATTGCGACGGCTACCGGGTCCTGGAAACGCATAATTTTTTAGATATCGACGTGGAAACGTGAAAAATGATCCAATTTTTCACTTTCGAAAATTAGTGTTTTTCAGTGTAATATGCAATTTAGAATCGATTGCGACGGGTCCCGGGTCCTGGAAACGCATAATTTTCGAGATATTGACGTGGAAACGGGAAAAATGATTTAATTTTTCATTCTCAAAAATTCGTGTTTTTGAGTGTAATATGCTATTTAAAATCGTTTGCGACGGGTCCCGAGTCCTGGACACGCATAATTTTCGAGATATCGACGTCAAAACGTGAAGAATGATCCAATTTTTCACTTTCGAAAATTCGTGTTTTCTAGTGTAATATGCCATTTAGAATCGATTGCGACGGGTCCCGGGTCCTGGAAACGCATAATTTACGAGATATCGACGTGGAAACGTGAAAAATGATCTAATTTTTCACCTTCGAAAATTCGTGTTTTTGAGTGTAATATGCCATTTAAAATCGTTCGCGACGGGTCCCGAGTCCTGGACACGCATAATTTTCGAGATATCGACGTCAAAACGTGAAGAATGATCCAATTTTTCACTTTCGAAAATTCGTGTTTTCTAGTGTAATATGCCATTTAGAATCGATTGCGACGGGTCCCAGGTCCTGGAAACGCATGATTTTCAAGATATCGACGTGGAAACGTGAAAAATGATCCAATTTTTCACCGTCGAAAATTCGTGTTTTTGAGTGTAATATGCCATTTAGAATCGTTTGCGACGGGTCCCGAGTCCTGGAAACGCAAAATTTACGAGATATCGACGTGAAAACGTGAAAAATGATCTCATTTTTCACCTTCGAAAATTCGTGTTTTTGAGTGTAATATGCCATTTAGAATCGATTGCGACGGGTCCCGGGTCCTGGAAACGCATAATTCACGAGATATCGACGTGGAAACGTAGAAAATGATCTCATCTTTCATTCTCAAAAATTCGTGTTTTTCAGTGTAATGAGCCATTTAGAATCGATTGCGACCGGTCCTGGGTCCTGAAAACGCATAATCTCCGAGATATCGACGTGGAAACGTGAAAAATGATCTAATTTTTCACCTTCGAAAATTCGTGTTTTTGAGTGTATCATGCCATTTAGAATTGATTGCGACGGGTTCTGGGTCCTGGAAACACATAATTTTCAAGATATCGACGTGGAAATGTGAAAAATGATCTAATTTTTCATTCCCAAAAATTCGTGTTTTTCAGTGTAATATGCCATTTAGAATCGATTGCGACGGGTCCTGGGTCCTGGAAAAGCAACATCTTCGAGATATCGACGTGAAAACGTGAAAAATGATCTCATTTTTCACCTTCGAAAATTCGTGTTTTTGAGTGTAATATGCCATTTAGAATCGATTGCGACGGGTCCCGGGTCCTGGAAACGCATAATTTACGAGATATCGACGTGGAAACGTGAAAGATGATCTCATTTTTCACCTTCGAAAATTCGTGTTTTTGAGTGTAATATGCCATTTAGAATCGATTGCGATGGGTCCCGGGTCCTGGAAACGCATAATTTACGAGATATCGACGTGGAAACGTGAGAAATGATCTAATTTTTCACCTTCGAAAATTCGTGTTTTTGAGTGTAATATGCCATTTAAAATCGTTTGCGACGGGTCCCGAGTCCTGGACACGCATAATTTTCGAGATATCGACGTCAAAACGTGAAGAATGATCAAATTTTTCACTTTCGAAAATTCGTGTTTTTGAGTGTAATATGCCATTTAGAATCGATTGCGACGGGTTCCGGGTCCTGGAAACGCATAATTTTTGAGATATCGACGTGGAAACGTGAAAAATGATGTAATGTTTCACCTTCGAAAATTCGTGTTTTTGAGTGTATTATGCCATTTAGAATCGATTGCGACGGCTACCGGGTCCTGGAAACGCATAATTTTCTAGATATCGACGTGGAAACGTGAAAAATGATCCAATTTTTCACTTTCGAAAATTAGTGTTTTTCAGTGTAATATGCAATTTAGAATCGATTGCGACGGGTCCCGGGTCCTGGAAACGCATAATTTTCGAGATATTGACGTGGAAACGGGAAAAATGATTTAATTTTTCATTCTCAAAAATTCGTGTTTTTGAGTGTAATATGCTATTTAAAATCGTTTGCGACGGGTCCCGAGTCCTGGACACGCATAATTTTCGAGATATCGACGTCAAAACGTGAAGAATGATCCAATTTTTCACTTTCGAAAATTCGTGTTTTTTAGTGTAATATGCCATTTAGAATCGATTGCGACGGGTCCCAGGTCCTGGAAACGCATGATTTTCAAGATATCGACGTGGAAACGTGAAAAATGATCCAATTTTTCACCTTCGAAAATTCGTGTTTTTGAGTGTAATATGCCATTTAGAATCGTTTGCGACCGGTCCTGGGTCCTGGAAAAGCAACATCTTCGAGATATCGACGTGAAAACGTGAAAAATGATCTCATTTTTCACCTTCGAAAATTCGTGTTTTTGAGTGTATTATGCCATTTAGAATCGATTGCGACGGCTACCGGGTCCTGGAAACGCATAATTCTTCAGATATCGACGTGGAAACGTGAAAAATGATCCAATTTTTCACTTTCGAAAATTAGTGTTTTTCAGTGTAATATGCAATTTAGAATCGATTGCGACGGGTCCCGGGTCCTGAAAACGCATAATTTTCGAGATATTGACGTGGAAACGGGAAAAATGATTTAATTTTTCATTCTCAAAAATTCGTGTTTTTGAGTGTAATATGCCATTTAAAATCGTTTGCGACGGGTCCCGAGTCCTGGACACGCATAATTTTCGAGATATCGACGTCAAAACGTGAAAAATGATCCAATTTTTCACTTTCGAAAATTAGTGTTTTTCAGTGTAATATGCAATTTAGAATCGATTGCGACGGGTCCCGGGTCCTGAAAACGCATAATTTTCGAGATATTGACGTGGAAACGGGAAAAATGATTTAATTTTTCATTCTCAAAAATTCGTGTTTTTGAGTGTAATATGCCATTTAAAATCGTTTGCGACGGGTCCCGAGTCCTGGACACGCATAATTTTCGAGATATCGATGTCAAAACGTGAAGAATGATCCAATTTTTCACTTTCGAAAATTCGTGTTTTCTAGTGTAATATGCCATTTAGAATCGATTGCGACGGGTCCCAGGTCCTGGAAACGCATGATTTTCAAGATATCGACGTGGAAACGTGAAAAATGATCCAATTTTTCACCTTCGAAAATTCGTGTTTTTGAGTGTAATATGCCATTTAGAATCGTTTGCGACGGGTCCCGGGTCCTGGAAACGCATAATTTACGAGATATCGACGTGGAAACGTAAAAAATGATCTAATTATTCACCTTCGAAAATTCGTGTTTTTGAGTGTATCATGCCATTTAGAATTGATTGCGACGGGTCCTGGGTCCTGGAAACACATAATTTTCAAGATATCGACGTGGAAACTTGAAAAATGATCCAATTTTTGACCTTCGAAAATTCGTGTTTTTGAGTGTAATATGCCATTTAGAATCGATTGCGACGGGTTCTGGGTCCTGGAAACGCATAATTTTCGAAATATCGACGTGGAAACGTAGAAATGATCTAATTTTTCACCTTCGAAAATTCGTGTTTTTGAGTGTATTATGCCATTTAGAATCGATTGCGACGGCTACCGGGTCCTGGAAACGCATAATTTTTTAGATATTGACGTGGAAACGTGAAAAATGATCCAATTTTTCACTTTCGAAAATTAGTGTTTTTCAGTGTAATATGCAATTTAGAATCGATTGCGACGGGTCCCGGGTCCTGAAAACGCATAATTTTCGAGATATTCACGTGGAAACGGGAAAAATGATTCAATTTTTCATTCTCAAAAATTCGTGTTTTTGAGTGTAATATGCCATTTAAAATCGTTTGCGACGGGTCCCGAGTCCTGGACACGCATAATTTTCGAGATATCGACGTCAAAACGTGAAGAATGATCCAATTTTTCACTTTCGAAAATTCCTGTTTTCTAGTGTAATATGCCATTCAGAATCGATTGCGACGGGTCCCAGGTCCTGGAAACGCATGATTTTCAAGATATCGACGTGGAAACGTGGAAAATGATCCAATTTTTCACCGTCGAAAATTTGTGTTTTTGAGTGTAATATGCCATTTAGAATCGTTGGCGACGGGTCCCGAGTCGTGGAAACGCAGAATTTACGAGATATCGACGTGGAAACGTGAAAGATGATCCAATTTTTCACTTTCGAAAATTCGTGATTTTGAGTGTAATATGCCATTTTGAATCGATTGCGACGGGTCCCGGGTCCTGGAAACGCATAATTTTCGAGATATCGACGTGGAAACGTGAAAAATGAGACAATTTTTCACTTTCGAAGATTCGTGTTTTTTAGTGTAATATGCCATTTAGAATCGATTGCGACGGGTTCTGGGTCCTGAAAACGCATAATTTTCAAGATATCAACGTGGAAACGTAAAAAATGATCTAATTTTTCATTCTCAAAAATTCGTGTTTTTCAGTGTAATATGCCATTCAGAATCGATTGCGACGGGTCCTGGGTCCTGGAAAAGCAACATCTTCGAGATATCGACGTGAAAACGTGAAAAATGATCTCATTTTTCACCTTCGAAAATTCGTGTTTTTGAGTGTAATATGCCATTCAGAATCGATTGCGACGGGTCCCGGGTCCTGGAAACGCATAATTTTTGAGATATCGACGTGGAAACGTGAAAAATGATCTAATTTTTCACCTTCGAAAATTCGTGTTTTTGAGTGTAATATGCCATTTAGAATCGTTTGCGACGGATCCTGGGTCCTGGAAAAGCAACATCTTCGAGCCACGACGTGAAAACGTGAAAAATGATCTCATTTTTCACCTTCGAAAATTCGTGTTTTTGAGTGTAATATGCCATTTAGAATCGATTGCGACGGGTCCCGGGTCCTGGAAACGCATAATTTACGAGATATCGACGTGGAAACGTGAAAAATGATCTAATTTTTCACCTTCGAAAATTCGTGTTTTTGCGTGTAATATGCCATTTAAAATCGTTTGCGATAGGTCCCGAGTCCTGGACACGCATAATTTTCGAGATATCGACGTCAAAACGTGAAGAATGATCCAATTTTTCACTTTCGAAAATCCGTGTTTTCTAGTGTAATATGCCATTTAGAATCGATTGCGACGGGTCCCAGGTCCTGGAAACGCATGATTTTCAAGATATCGACGTGGAAACGTGAAAAATGATCCAATTTTTCACCGTCGAAAATTCGTGTTTTTGAGTGTAATATGCCATTTAGAATCGTTTGCGACGGGTCCCGAGTCCTGGAAACGCAAAATTTACGAGATATCGACGTGGAAACGTGAAAGATGATCCAATTTTTCACTTTCGAAAATTCGTGATTTTGAGTGTAATATGCCATTTTGAATCGATTGCGACGGGTCCCGGGTCCTGGAAACGCATAATTTTCGAGATATCGACGTGGAAACGTGAAAAATGATCCAATTTTTCACTTTCGAAAATTCGTGTTTTTGAGTGTATTATGCTATTTAAAATCGTTTGCGACGGGTCCCGAGTCCTGGACACGCATAATTTTCGAGATATCGACGTCAAAACGTGAAAAATGATCCAATTTTTCACCTTCGAAAATTCGTGTTTTTGAGTGTAATATGCCATTTAGAATCGTTTGCGACGGGTCCCGGGTCCTGGAAACGCATAATTTTTGAGATATCGACGTGGAAACGTGAAAAATGATCTAATTTTTCACCTTCGAAAATTCGTGTTTTTGAGTGTATTATGCCATTTAGAATCGATTGCGACGGCTACCGGGTCCTGGAAACGCATAATTTTTTAGATATCGACGTGGAAACGTGAAAAATGATCCAATTTTTCACTTTCGAAAATTAGTGTTTTTCAGTGTAATATGCAATTTAGAATCGATTGCGACGGGTCCCGGGTCCTGGAAACGCATAATTTTCGAGATATTGACGTGGAAACGGGAAAAATGATTTAATTTTTCATTCTCAAAAATTCGTGTTTTTGAGTGTAATATGCTATTTAAAATCGTTTGCGACGGGTCCCGAGTCCTGGACACGCATAATTTTCGAGATATCGACGTCAAAACGTGAAGAATGATCCAATTTTTCACTTTCGAAAATTCGTGTTTTCTAGTGTAATATGCCATTTAGAATCGATTGCGACGGGTCCCGGGTCCTGGAAACGCATAATTTACGAGATATCGACGTGGAAACGTGAAAAATGATCTAATTTTTCACCTTCGAAAATTCGTGTTTTTGAGTGTAATATGCCATTTAAAATCGTTCGCGACGGGTCCCGAGTCCTGGACACGCATAATTTTCGAGATATCGACGTCAAAACGTGAAGAATGATCCAATTTTTCACTTTCGAAAATTCGTGTTTTCTAGTGTAATATGCCATTTAGAATCGATTGCGACGGGTCCCAGGTCCTGGAAACGCATGATTTTCAAGATATCGACGTGGAAACGTGAAAAATGATCCAATTTTTCACCGTCGAAAATTCGTGTTTTTGAGTGTAATATGCCATTTAGAATCGTTTGCGACGGGTCCCGAGTCCTGGAAACGCAAAATTTACGAGATATCGACGTGAAAACGTGAAAAATGATCTCATTTTTCACCTTCGAAAATTCGTGTTTTTGAGTGTAATATGCCATTTAGAATCGATTGCGACGGGTCCCGGGTCCTGGAAACGCATAATTCACGAGATATCGACGTGGAAACGTAGAAAATGATCTCATCTTTCATTCTCAAAAATTCGTGTTTTTCAGTGTAATGAGCCATTTAGAATCGATTGCGACCGGTCCTGGGTCCTGAAAACGCATAATCTCCGAGATATCGACGTGGAAACGTGAAAAATGATCTAATTTTTCACCTTCGAAAATTCGTGTTTTTGAGTGTATCATGCCATTTAGAATTGATTGCGACGGGTTCTGGGTCCTGGAAACACATAATTTTCAAGATATCGACGTGGAAATGTGAAAAATGATCTAATTTTTCATTCCCAAAAATTCGTGTTTTTCAGTGTAATATGCCATTTAGAATCGATTGCGACGGGTCCTGGGTCCTGGAAAAGCAACATCTTCAAGATATCGACGTGAAAACGTGAAAAATGATCTCATTTTTCACCTTCGAAAATTCGTGTTTTTGAGTGTAATATGCCATTTAGAATCGATTGCGACGGGTCCCGGGTCCTGGAAACGCATAATTTTCGAGATATTGACGTGGAAACGGGAAAAATGATTTAATTTTTCATTCTCAAAAATTCGTGTTTTTGAGTGTAATATGCTATTTAAAATCGTTTGCGACGGGTCCCGAGTCCTGGACACGCATAATTTTCGAGATATCGACGTCAAAACGTGAAGAATGATCCAATTTTTCACTTTCGAAAATTCGTGTTTTTCAGTGTAATATGCAATTTAGAATCGATTGCGACGGGTCCCAGGTCCTGGAAACGCATGATTTTCAAGATATCGACGTGGAAACGTGAAAAATCATCTAATTTTTCACCTTCGAAAATTCGTGTTTTTGAGTGTAATATGCCATTTAGAATCGTTTGCGACGGGTCCCGGGTCCTGGAAACGCATAATTCACGAGATATCGACGTGGAAACGTGAAAAATGATCCAATTTTTCACTTTCGAAAATGAGTGTTTTTTAGTGTAATATGCCATTTAGAATCGATTGCGACGGGTCCCGGGTCCTGAAAACGCATAATTTTCGAGATATCGACGTGGAAACGTGAAAAATGATCTAATTTTTCATTCTTAAAAATTCGTGTTTTTCAGTGTAATATGCCATTTAGAATCGATTGCGACGGGTTCTGGGTCCTGGAAACGCATAATTTTCGAGATATCGACGTGGAAACGTGAAAAATGTTCTAATTTTTCACCTTCGAAAATTCGTGTTTTTGAGTGTATTATGCTATTTAAAATCGTTTGCGACGGGTCCCGAGTCCTGGACACGCATAATTTTCGAGATATCGACGTCAAAACGTGAAGAATGATCCAATTCTTCACTTTCGAAAATTCGTGTTTTCTAGTGTAATATGCCATTTAGAATCGATTGCGACCGGTCCCAGGTCCTGGAAACGCATGATTTTTAAGATATCGACGTGGAAACGTGGAAAATGATCCAATTTTTCACCTACGAGAATTCGTGTTTTTGAGTGTAATATGCCATTTAGAATCGTTTGCGACGGGTCCCGAGTCCTGGAAACGCAAAATTTACGAGATATCGACGTAGAAACGTGAAAGATGATCCAATTTTTCACTTTCGAAAATTCGTGATTTTGAGTGTCATATGCCATTTTGAATCGATTGCGACGGGTCCCGGGTCCTGGAAACGCATAATTTTCGAGATATCGACGTGGAAACGTGAAAAATGATCCAATTTTTCACTTTCGAAAATTCGTGTTTTTCAGTGTAATATGCCATTTAGAATCGATTGCGACGGGTTCTAGGTCCTGAAAACGCATAATTTTCGAGATATCAACGTGGAAACGTGAAAAATGATCCAATTTTTCACCTTCGAAAATTCGTGTTTTTGAGTGTAATATGCCATTTAGAATCGTTTGCGACGGGTCCTGAGTCCTGGAAACGCAAAATTTACGAGATATCGACGTGGAAACGTGAAAAATGATCCAATTTTTCATTCTCGAAAATTCGTGTTTTTTAGTGTAATATGCCATTTACAATCGATTGCGACGGGTTCTGGGTCCTGGAAACGCATAATTTTCGAGATATCGACGTGGAAACGTGAGAAATGATCTAATCTTTCACCTTCTAAAATTCGTGATTTTGAGTGTAATATGCCATTTCGAATCGATTGGGACGGGTCCCGGGTCCTGGAAATGCATAATTTTCGAGATATCGCCGTGAAAACGTGAAAAATGATCCAATTTTTCACCGTCGAAAATTCGTGTTTTTTAGTTTAACATGCCATTTAGAATCGATTGCGACGGGTCCTGGGTCCTGGAAAAGCACTATTCTCGAGATATCGACGTGAAAACGTGAAAAATGATCCAATTTTTTAACTTCGAAAATTCGTGTTTTTGAGTGTAATATGCCATTCAGAATCGATTGCGACGGGTCCCGGGTCCTGAAAACGCATAATCTCCGAGATATCGACGTGGAAACGTGAAAAATGATCTAATTTTTCATTCTCAAAAATTCGTGTTTTTCAGTGTAATATGCCATTTAGAATCGATTGCGACGGGTCCTGGGTCCTGGAAAAGCAACATCTTCGAGATATCGACGTGAAAACGTGAAAAATGATCTCATTTTTCACCTTCGAAAATTCGTGTTTTTGAGTGTAATATGCCATTCAGAATCGATTGCGACGGGTCCCGGGTCCTGGAAACGCATAATTTTTGAGATATCGACGTGGAAACGTGAAAAATGATCTAATTTTTCACCTTCGAAAATTCGTGTTTTTGAGTGTAATATGCCATTTAGAATCGTTTGCGACGGGTCCTGGGTCCTGGAAAAGCAACATCTTCGAGCCACGACGTGAAAACGTGAAAAATGATCTCATTTTTCACCTTCGAAAATTCGTGTTTTTGAGTGTAATATGCCATTTAGAATCGATTGCGACGGGTCCCGGGTCCTGGAAACGCATAATTTTTGAGATATCGACGTGGAAACGTGAAAAATGATCTAATTTTTCACCTTCGAAAATTCGTGTTTTTGAGTGTAATATGCCATTTAGAATCGTTTGCGACGGGTCCTGGGTCCTGGAAAAGCAACATCTTCGAGCCACGACGTGAAAACGTGAAAAATGATCTCATTTTTCACCTTCGAAAATTCGTGTTTTTGAGTGTAATATGCCATTTAGAATCGATTGCGACGGGTCCCGGGTCCTGGAAACGCATAATTTACGAGATATCGACGTGGAAACGTGAAAAATGATCTAATTTTTCACCTTCGAAAATTCGTGTTTTTGCGTGTAATATGCCATTTAAAATCGTTTGCGATAGGTCCCGAGTCCTGGACACGCATAATTTTCGAGATATCGACGTCAAAACGTGAAGAATGATCCAATTTTTCACTTTCGAAAATCCGTGTTTTCTAGTGTAATATGCCATTTAGAATCGATTGCGACGGGTCCCAGGTCCTGGAAACGCATGATTTTCAAGATATCGACGTGGAAACGTGAAAAATGATCCAATTTTTCACCGTCGAAAATTCGTGTTTTTGAGTGTAATATGCCATTTAGAATCGTTTGCGACGGGTCCCGAGTCCTGGAAACGCATAATTTTCGAGATATTCACGTGGAAACGGGAAAAATGATTCAATTTTTCATTCTCAAAAATTCGTGTTTTTGAGTGTAATATGCCATTTAAAATCGTTTGCGACGGGTCCCGAGTCCTGGACACGCATAATTTTCGAGATATCGACGTCAAAACGTGAAGAATGATCCAATTTTTCACTTTCGAAAATTCGTGTTTTCTAGTGTAATATGCCATTCAGAATCGATTGCGACGGGTCCCAGGTCCTGGAAACGCATGATTTCCAAGATATCGACGTGGAAACGTGGAAAATGATCCAATTTTTCACCGTCGAAAATTCGTGTTTTTGAGTGTAATATGCCATTTAGAATCGTTGGCGACGGGTCCCGAGTCCTGGAAACGCAAAATTTACGAGATATCGACGTGGAAACGTGAAAGATGATCCAATTTTTCACTTTCGAAAATTCGTGATTTTGAGTGTAATATGCCATTTAGAATCGATTGCGACGGGTCCCGGGTCCTGGAAACGCATAATTTTTGAGATATCGACGTGGAAACGTGAAAAATGATCTAATTTTTCACCTTCGAAAATTCGTGTTTTTGAGTGTATTATGCCATTTAGGATCGATTGCGACGGCTACCGGGTCCTGGAAACGCATAATTTTTTAGATATCGACGTGGAAACGTGAAAAATGATCCAATTTTTCACTTTCGAAAATTAGTGTTTTTCAGTGTAATATGCAATTTAGAATCGATTGCGACGGGTCCCGGGTCCTGGAAACGCATAATTTTCGAGATATTGACGTGGAAACGGGAAAAATGATTTAATTTTTCATTCTCAAAAATTCGTGTTTTTGAGTGTAATATGCTATTTAAAATCGTTTGCGACGGGTCCCGAGTCCTGGACACGCATAATTTTCGAGATATCGACGTCAAAACGTGAAGAATGATCCAATTTTTCACTTTCGAAAATTCGTGTTTTCTAGTGTAATATGCCATTTAGAATCGATTGCGACGGGTCCCCGGTCCTGGAAACGCATAATTTACGAGATATCGACGTGGAAACGTGAAAAATGATCTAATTTTTCACCTTCGAAAATTCGTGTTTTTGAGTGTATTATGCCATTTAGGATCGTTTGCGACGGGTCCCGGGTCCTGGAAACGCATAATTTTTGAGATATCGACGTGGAAACGTGAAAAATGATCTAATTTTTCACCTTCGAAAATTCGTGTTTTTGAGTGTATTATGCCATTTAGAATCGATTGCGACGGCTACCGGGTCCTGGAAACGCATAATTTTTTAGATATCGACGTGGAAACGTGAAAAATGATCCAATTTTTCACTTTCGAAAATTAGTGTTTTTCAGTGTAATATGCAATTTAGAATCGATTGCGACGGGTCCCGGGTCCTGGAAACGCATAATTTTCGAGATATTGACGTGGAAACGGGAAAAATGATTTAATTTTTCATTCTCAAAAATTCGTGTTTTTGAGTGTAATATGCTATTTAAAATCGTTTGCGACGGGTCCCGAGTCCTGGACACGCATAATTTTCGAGATATCGACGTCAAAACGTGAAGAATGATCCAATTTTTCACTTTCGAAAATTCGTGTTTTCTAGTGTAATATGCCATTTAGAATCGATTGCGACGGGTCCCGGGTCCTGGAAACGCATAATTTACGAGATATCGACGTGGAAACGTGAAAAATGATCTAATTTTTCACCTTCGAAAATTCGTGTTTTTGAGTGTAATATGCCATTTAAAATCGTTCGCGACGGGTCCCGAGTCCTGGACACGCATAATTTTCGAGATATCGACGTCAAAACGTGAAGAATGATCCAATTTTTCACTTTCGAAAATTCGTGTTTTCTAGTGTAATATGCCATTTAGAATCGATTGCGACGGGTCCCAGGTCCTGGAAACGCATGATTTTCAAGATATCGACGTGGAAACGTGAAAAATGATCCAATTTTTCACCGTCGAAAATTCGTGTTTTTGAGTGTAATATGCCATTTAGAATCGTTTGCGACGGGTCCCGAGTCCTGGAAACGCAAAATTTACGAGATATCGACGTGGAAACGTGAAAGATGATCCAATTTTTCACTTTCGAAAATTCGTGATTTTGAGTGTAATATGCCATTTTGAATCGATTGCGACGGGTCCCGGGTCCTGGAAACGCATAATTTTCGAGATATCGACGTGGAAACGTGAAAAATAATCCAATTTTTCACTTTCGAAAATTCGTGTTTTTTAGTCTAATATGCCATTTAGAATCGATTGCGACGGGTTCTGGGTCCTGAAAACGCATAATTTTCGAGATATCAACGTGGAAACGTAAAGAATGATCTAATTTTTCCTTCTCAAAAATTCGTGTTTTTCAGTGTAATATGCCATTCAGAATCGATTGCGACGGGTCCTGGGTCCTGGAAAAGCAACATTTTCGAGATATCGACGTGAAAACGTGAAAAATGATCCAATTTTTTACCTTCGAAAATTCGTGTTTTTGAGTGTTATAATCCATTTAGAATCGATTGCGACGGGTCCCGGGTGCTATAAACGCATAATTTTCGAGATATGGACGTAGAAACGTAAAAAATGATCTAATTTTTCATTATCAAAAATTCGTGTTTTTCAGTGTAATATACCATTCAGAATCGATTGCGACGGGTCCTGGGTCCTGGAAAAGCAACATTTTCGAGATATCGACGTGAAAACGTGAAAAATGATCCAATTTTTTACCTTCGAAAATTCGTGTTTTTGAGTGTTATAATCCATTTAGAATCGATTGCGACGGGTCCCGGGTCCTGAAAACGCATAATCTCCGAGATATCGACGTGGAAACGTGAAAAATGATCTAATTTTTCATTCTCAAAAATTCGTGTTTTTCAGTGTAATATGCCATTTAGAATCGATTGCGACGGGTCCTGGGTCCTGGAAAAGCAACATCTTCGAGATATCGACGTGAAAACGTGAAAAATGATCTCATTTTTCACCTTCGAAAATTCGTGTTTTTGAGTGTAATATGCCATTTAGAATCGATTGCGACGGGTCCCGGGTCCTGGAAACGCATAATTCACGAGATATCGACGTGGAAACGTAGAAAATGATCTCATCTTTCATTCTCAAAAATTCGTGTTTTTCAGTGTAATGAGCCATTTAGAATCGATTGCGACCGGTCCTGGGTCCTGAAAACGCATAATCTCCGAGATATCGACGTGGAAACGTGAAAAATGATCTAATTTTTCACCTTCGAAAATTCGTGTTTTTGAGTGTATCATGCCATTTAGAATTGATTGCGACGGGTTCTGGGTCCTGGAAACACATAATTTTCAAGATATCGACGTGGAAATGTGAAAAATGATCTAATTTTTCATTCCCAAAAATTCGTGTTTTTCAGTGTAATATGCCATTTAGAATCGATTGCGACGGGTCCTGGGTCCTGGAAAAGCAACATCTTCAAGATATCGACGTGAAAACGTGAAAAATGATCTCATTTTTTACCTTCGAAAATTCGTGTTTTTGAGTGTAATATGCCATTTAGAATCGATTGCGACGGGTCCCGGGTCCTGGAAACGCATAATTTTCGAGATATTGACGTGGAAACGGGAAAAATGATTTAATTTTTCATTCTCAAAAATTCGTGTTTTTGAGTGTAATATGCTATTTAAAATCGTTTGCGACGGGTCCCGAGTCCTGGACACGCATAATTTTCGAGATATCGACGTCAAAACGTGAAGAATGATCCAATTTTTCACTTTCGAAAATTCGTGTTTTTCAGTGTAATATGCAATTTAGAATCGATTGCGACGGGTCCCAGGTCCTGGAAACGCATGATTTTCAAGATATCGACGTGGAAACGTGAAAAATCATCTAATTTTTCACCTTCGAAAATTCGTGTTTTTGAGTGTAATATGCCATTTAGAATCGTTTGCGACGGATCCCGGGTCCTGGAAACGCATAATTCACGAGATATCGACGTGGAAACGTGAAAAATGATCCAATTTTTCACTTTCGAAAATGAGTGTTTTTTAGTGTAATATGCCATTTAGAATCGATTGCGACGGGTCCCGGGTCCTGAAAACGCATAATTTTCGAGATATCGACGTGGAAACGTGAAAAATGATCTAATTTTTCATTCTTAAAAATTCGTGTTTTTCAGTGTAATATGCCATTTAGAATCGATTGCGACGGGTTCTGGGTCCTGGAAACGCATAATTTTCGAGATATCGACGTGGAAACGTGAAAAATGTTCTAATTTTTCACCTTCGAAAATTCGTGTTTTTGAGTGTATTATGCTATTTAAAATCGTTTGCGACGGGTCCCGAGTCCTGGACACGCATAATTTTCGAGATATCGACGTCAAAACGTGAAGAATGATCCAATTCTTCACTTTCGAAAATTCGTGTTTTCTAGTGTAATATGCCATTTAGAATCGATTGCGACCGGTCCCAGGTCCTGGAAACGCATGATTTTTAAGATATCGACGTGGAAACGTGGAAAATGATCCAATTTTTCACCTACGAGAATTCGTGTTTTTGAGTGTAATATGCCATTTAGAATCGTTTGCGACGGGTCCCGAGTCCTGGAAACGCAAAATTTACGAGATATCGACGTAGAAACGTGAAAGATGATCCAATTTTTCACTTTCGAAAATTCGTGATTTTGAGTGTCATATGCCATTTTGAATCGATTGCGACGGGTCCCGGGTCCTGGAAACGCATAATTTTCGAGATATCGACGTGGAAACGTGAAAAATGATCCAATTTTTCACTTTCGAAAATTCGTGTTTTTCAGTGTAATATGCCATTTAGAATCGATTGCGACGGGTTCTAGGTCCTGAAAACGCATAATTTTCGAGATATCAACGTGGAAACGTGAAAAATGATCCAATTTTTCACCTTCGAAAATTCGTGTTTTTGAGTGTAATATGCCATTTAGAATCGTTTGCGACGGGTCCTGAGTCCTGGAAACGCAAAATTTACGAGATATCGACGTGGAAACGTGAAAAATGATCCAATTTTTCATTCTCGAAAATTCGTGTTTTTTAGTGTAATATGCCATTTACAATCGATTGCGACGGGTTCTGGGTCCTGGAAACGCATAATTTTCGAGATATCGACGTGGAAACGTGAGAAATGATCTAATCTTTCACCTTCTAAAATTCGTGATTTTGAGTGTAATATGCCATTTCGAATCGATTGGGACGGGTCCCGGGTCCTGGAAATGCATAATTTTCGAGATATCGCCGTGAAAACGTGAAAAATGATCCAATTTTTCACCTTCGAAAATTCGTGTTTTTTAGTTTAACATGCCATTTAGAATCGATTGCGACGGGTCCTGGGTCCTGGAAAAGCACTATTCTCGAGATATCGACGTGAAAACGTGAAAAATGATCCAATTTTTTAACTTCGAAAATTCGTGTTTTTGAGTGTAATATGCCATTCAGAATCGATTGCGACGGGTCCCGGGTCCTGAAAACGCATAATCTCCGAGATATCGACGTGGAAACGTGAAAAATGATCTAATTTTTCATTCTCAAAAATTCGTGTTTTTCAGTGTAATATGCCATTTAGAATCGATTGCGACGGGTCCTGGGTCCTGGAAAAGCAACATCTTCGAGATATCGACGTGAAAACGTGAAAAATGATCTCATTTTTCACCTTCGAAAATTCGTGTTTTTGAGTGTAATATGCCATTCAGAATCGATTGCGACGGGTCCCGGGTCCTGGAAACGCATAATTTTTGAGATATCGACGTGGAAACGTGAAAAATGATCTAATTTTTCACCTTCGAAAATTCGTGTTTTTGAGTGTAATATGCCATTTAGAATCGTTTGCGACGGGTCCTGGGTCCTGGAAAAGCAACATCTTCGAGCCACGACGTGAAAACGTGAAAAATGATCTCATTTTTCACCTTCGAAAATTCGTGTTTTTGAGTGTAATATGCCATTTAGAATCGATTGCGACGGGTCCCGGGTCCTGGAAACGCATAATTTTTGAGATATCGACGTGGAAACGTGAAAAATGATCTAATTTTTCACCTTCGAAAATTCGTGTTTTTGAGTGTAATATGCCATTTAGAATCGTTTGCGACGGGTCCTGGGTCCTGGAAAAGCAACATCTTCGAGCCACGACGTGAAAACGTGAAAAATGATCTCATTTTTCACCTTCGAAAATTCGTGTTTTTGAGTGTAATATGCCATTTAGAATCGATTGCGACGGGTCCCGGGTCCTGGAAACGCATAATTTACGAGATATCGACGTGGAAACGTGAAAAATGATCTAATTTTTCACCTTCGAAAATTCGTGTTTTTGCGTGTAATATGCCATTTAAAATCGTTTGCGATAGGTCCCGAGTCCTGGACACGCATAATTTTCGAGATATCGACGTCAAAACGTGAAGAATGATCCAATTTTTCACTTTCGAAAATCCGTGTTTTCTAGTGTAATATGCCATTTAGAATCGATTGCGACGGGTCCCAGGTCCTGGAAACGCATGATTTTCAAGATATCGACGTGGAAACGTGAAAAATGATCCAATTTTTCACCGTCGAAAATTCGTGTTTTTGAGTGTAATATGCCATTTAGAATCGTTTGCGACGGGTCCCGAGTCCTGGAAACGCATAATTTTCGAGATATTCACGTGGAAACGGGAAAAATGATTCAATTTTTCATTCTCAAAAATTCGTGTTTTTGAGTGTAATATGCCATTTAAAATCGTTTGCGACGGGTCCCGAGTCCTGGACACGCATAATTTTCGAGATATCGACGTCAAAACGTGAAGAATGATCCAATTTTTCACTTTCGAAAATTCGTGTTTTCTAGTGTAATATGCCATTCAGAATCGATTGCGACGGGTCCCAGGTCCTGGAAACGCATGATTTCCAAGATATCGACGTGGAAACGTGGAAAATGATCCAATTTTTCACCGTCGAAAATTCGTGTTTTTGAGTGTAATATGCCATTTAGAATCGTTGGCGACGGGTCCCGAGTCCTGGAAACGCAAAATTTACGAGATATCGACGTGGAAACGTGAAAGATGATCCAATTTTTCACTTTCGAAAATTCGTGATTTTGAGTGTAATATGCCATTTAGAATCGATTGCGACGGGTCCCGGGTCCTGGAAACGCATAATTTTTGAGATATCGACGTGGAAACGTGAAAAATGATCTAATTTTTCACCTTCGAAAATTCGTGTTTTTGAGTGTATTATGCCATTTAGGATCGATTGCGACGGCTACCGGGTCCTGGAAACGCATAATTTTTTAGATATCGACGTGGAAACGTGAAAAATGATCCAATTTTTCACTTTCGAAAATTAGTGTTTTTCAGTGTAATATGCAATTTAGAATCGATTGCGACGGGTCCCGGGTCCTGGAAACGCATAATTTTCGAGATATTGACGTGGAAACGGGAAAAATGATTTAATTTTTCATTCTCAAAAATTCGTGTTTTTGAGTGTAATATGCTATTTAAAATCGTTTGCGACGGGTCCCGAGTCCTGGACACGCATAATTTTCGAGATATCGACGTCAAAACGTGAAGAATGATCCAATTTTTCACTTTCGAAAATTCGTGTTTTCTAGTGTAATATGCCATTTAGAATCGATTGCGACGGGTCCCCGGTCCTGGAAACGCATAATTTACGAGATATCGACGTGGAAACGTGAAAAATGATCTAATTTTTCACCTTCGAAAATTCGTGTTTTTGAGTGTAATATGCCATTTAAAATCGTTCGCGACGGGTCCCGAGTCCTGGACACGCATAATTTTCGAGATATCGACGTCAAAACGTGAAGAATGATCCAATTTTTCACTTTCGAAAATTCGTGTTTTCTAGTGTAATATGCCATTTAGAATCGATTGCGACGGGTCCCAGGTCCTGGAAACGCATGATTTTCAAGATATCGACGTGGAAACGTGAAAAATGATCCAATTTTTCACCGTCGAAAATTCGTGTTTTTGAGTGTAATATGCCATTTAGAATCGTTTGCGACGGGTCCCGAGTCCTGGAAACGCAAAATTTACGAGATATCGACGTGGAAACGTGAAAGATGATCCAATTTTTCACTTTCGAAAATTCGTGATTTTGAGTGTAATATGCCATTTTGAATCGATTGCGACGGGTCCCGGGTCCTGGAAACGCATAATTTTCGAGATATCGACGTGGAAACGTGAAAAATGATCCAATTTTTCACTTTCGAAAATTCGTGTTTTTTAGTCTAATATGCCATTTAGAATCGATTGCGACGGGTTCTGGGTCCTGAAAACGCATAATTTTCGAGATATCAACGTGGAAACGTAAAGAATGATCTAATTTTTCCTTCTCAAAAATTCGTGTTTTTCAGTGTAATATGCCATTCAGAATCGATTGCGACGGGTCCTGGGTCCTGGAAAAGCAACATTTTCGAGATATCGACGTAAAAACGTGAAAAATGATCCAATTTTTTACCTTCGAAAATTCGTGTTTTTGAGTGTTATAATCCATTTAGAATCGATTGCGACGGGTCCCGGGTGCTATAAACGCATAATTTTCGAGATATGGACGTAGAAACGTAAAAAATGATCTAATTTTTCATTATCAAAAATTCGTGTTTTTCAGTGTAATATACCATTCAGAATCGATTGCGACGGGTCCTGGGTCCTGGAAAAGCAACATTTTCGAGATATCGACGTGAAAACGTGAAAAATGATCCAATTTTTTACCTTCGAAAATTCGTGTTTTTGAGTGTTATAATCCATTTAGAATCGATTGCGACGGGTCCCGGGTCCTGAAAACGCATAATTTTTGAGATATGGACGTGGAAACGTGAAAAATGATCTAGTTTTTCATTCTCAAAAATTCGTGTTTTTGAGTGTATTATGCCATTTAGAATCGATTGCGACGGCTACCGGGTCCTGGAAACGCATAATTTTTTAGATATCGACGTGGAAACGTGAAAAATGATCCAATTTTTCACTTTCGAAAATTAGTGTTTTTCAGTGTAATATGCAATTTAGAATCGATTGCGACGGGTCCCGGGTCCTGGAAACGCATAATTTTCGAGATATTGACGTGGAAACGGGAAAAATGATTTAATTTTTCATTCTCAAAAATTCGTGTTTTTGAGTGTAATATGCCATTTAGAATCGTTTGCGACGGGTCCCGAGTCCTGGAAACGCAAAATTTACGAGATATCGCCGTGAAAACGTGAAAAATGATCCAATTTTTCACCTTCGAAAATTCGTGTTTTTTAGTTTAACATGCCATTTAGAATCGATTGCGACGGGTCCTGGGTCCTGGAAAAGCACTATTCTCGAGATATCGACGTGAAAACGTGAAAAATGATCCAATTTTTTAACTTCGAAAATTCGTGTTTTTGAGTGTAATATGCCATTCAGAATCGATTGCGACGGGTCCCGGGTCCTGAAAACGCATAATCTCCGAGATATCGACGTGGTAACGTGAAAAATGATCTAATTTTTCATTCTCAAAAATTCGTGTTTTTCAGTGTAATATGCCATTTAGAATCGATTGCGACGGGTCCTGGGTCCTGGAAAAGCAACATCTTCGAGATATCGACGTGAAAACGTGAAAAATGATCTCATTTTTCACCTTCGAAAATTCGTGTTTTTGAGTGTAATATGCCATTTAGAATCGATTGCGACGGGTCCCGGGTCCTGGAAACGCATAATTCACGAGATATCGACGTGGAAACGTAGAAAATGATCTCATCTTTCATTCTCAAAAATTCGTGTTTTTCAGTGTAATGAGCCATTTAGAATCGATTGCGACCGGTCCTGGGTCCTGAAAACGCATAATCTCCGAGATATCGACGTGGAAACGTGAAAAATGATCTAATTTTTCACCTTCGAAAATTCGTGTTTTTGAGTGTATCATGTCATTTAGAATTGATTGCGACGGGTTCTGGGTCCTGGAAACACATAATTTTCAAGATATCGACGTGGAAATGTGAAAAATGATCTAATTTTTCATTCCCAAAAATTCGTGTTTTTCAGTGTAATATGCCATTTAGAATCGATTGCGACGGGTCCTGGGTCCTGGAAAAGCAACATCTTCAAGATATCGACGTGAAAACGTGAAAAATGATCTCATTTTTCACCTTCGAAAATTCGTGTTTTTGAGTGTAATATGCCATTTAGAATCGATTGCGACGGGTCCCGGGTCCTGGAAACGCATAATTTTCGAGATATTGACGTGGAAACGGGAAAAATGATTTAATTTTTCATTCTCAAAAGTTCGTGTTTTTGAGTGTAATATGCTATTTAAAATCGTTTGCGACGGGTCCCGAGTCCTGGACACGCATAATTTTCGAGATATCGACGTCAAAACGTGAAGAATGATCCAATTTTTCACTTTCGAAAATTCGTGTTTTTCAGTGTAATATGCAATTTAGAATCGATTGCGACGGGTCCCAGGTCCTGGAAACGCATGATTTTCAAGATATCGACGTGGAAACGTGAAAAATCATCTAATTTTTCACCTTCGAAAATTCGTGTTTTTGAGTGTAATATGCCATTTAGAATCGTTTGCGACGGGTCCCGGGTCCTGGAAACGCATAATTCACGAGATATCGACGTGGAAACGTGAAAAATGATCTAATTTTTCACCTTCGAAAATTCGTGTTTTTGAGTGTATCATGCCATTTAGAATTGATTGCGACGGGTCCTGGGTCCTGGAAACACATAATTTTCAAGACATCGACGTGGAAACGTGAAAAATGATCCAATTTTTCACTTTCGAAAATGAGTGTTTTTTAGTGTAATATGCCATTTAGAATCGATTGCGACGGGTCCCGGGTCCTGAAAACGCATAATTTTCGAGATATCGACGTGGAAACGTGAAAAATGATTTAATTTTTCATTCTTAAAAATTCGTGTTTTTCAGTGTAATATGCCATTTAGAATCGATTGCGACGGGTTCTGGGTCCTGGAAACGCATAATTTTCGAGATATCGACGTGGAAACGTGAAAAATGTTCTAATTTTTCACCTTCGAAAATTCGTGTTTTTGAGTGTATTATGCTATTTAAAATCGTTTGCGACGGGTCCCGAGTCCTGGACACGCATAATTTTCGAGATATCGACGTCAAAACGTGAAGAATGATCCAATTCTTCACTTTCGAAAATTCGTGTTTTCTAGTGTAATATGCCATTTAGAATCGATTGCGACCGGTCCCAGGTCCTGGAAACGCATGATTTTTAAGATATCGACGTGGAAACGTGGAAAATGATCCAATTTTTCACCTACGAGAATTCGTGTTTTTGAGTGTAATATGCCATTTAGAATCGTTTGCGACGGGTCCCGAGTCCTGGAAACGCAAAATTTACGAGATATCGACGTAGAAACGTGAAAGATGATCCAATTTTTCACTTTCGAAAATTCGTGATTTTGAGTGTCATATGCCATTTTGAATCGATTGCGACGGGTCCCGGGTCCTGGAAACGCATAATTTTCGAGATATCGACGTGGAAACGTGAAAAATGATCCAATTTTTCACTTTCGAAAATTCGTGTTTTTCAGTGTAATATGCCATTTAGAATCGATTGCGACGGGTTCTAGGTCCTGAAAACGCATAATTTTCGAGATATCAACGTGGAAACGTGAAAAATGATCCAATTTTTCACCTTCGAAAATTCGTGTTTTTGAGTGTAATATGCCATTTAGAATCGTTTGCGACGGGTCCTGAGTCCTGGAAACGCAAAATTTACGAGATATCGACGTGGAAACGTGAAAAATGATCCAATTTTTCATTCTCGAAAATTCGTGTTTTTTAGTGTAATATGCCATTTACAATCGATTGCGACGGGTTCTGGGTCCTGGAAACGCATAATTTTCGAGATATCGACGTGGAAACGTGAGAAATGATCTAATTTTTCACCTTCTAAAATTCGTGATTTTGAGTGTAATATGCCATTTCGAATCGATTGGGACGGGTCCCGGGTCCTGGAAATGCATAATTTTCGAGATATCGCCGTGAAAACGTGAAAAATGATCCAATTTTTCACCTTCGAAAATTCGTGTTTTTTAGTTTAACATGCCATTTAGAATCGATTGCGACGGGTCCTGGGTCCTGGAAAAGCACTATTCTCGAGATATCGACGTGAAAACGTGAAAAATGATCCAATTTTTTAACTTCGAAAATTCGTGTTTTTGAGTGTAATATGCCATTCAGAATCGATTGCGACGGGTCCCGGGTCCTGAAAACGCATAATCTCCGAGATATCGACGTGGAAACGTGAAAAATGATCTAATTTTTCATTCTCAAAAATTCGTGTTTTTCAGTGTAATATGCCATTTAGAATCGATTGCGACGGGTCCTGGGTCCTGGAAAAGCAACATCTTCGAGATATCGACGTGAAAACGTGAAAAATGATCTCATTTTTCACCTTCGAAAATTCGTGTTTTTGAGTGTAATATGCCATTTAGAATCGATTGCGACGGGTCCCGGGTCCTGGAAACGCATAATTCACGAGATATCGACGTGGAAACGTAGAAAATGATCTCATCTTTCATTCTCAAAAATTCGTGTTTTTCAGTGTAATGAGCCATTTAGAATCGATTGCGACCGGTCCTGGGTCCTGAAAACGCATAATCTCCGAGATATCGACGTGGAAACGTGAAAAATGATCTAATTTTTCACCTTCGAAAATTCGTGTTTTTGAGTGTATCATGCCATTTAGAATTGATTGCGACGGGTTCTGGGTCCTGGAAACACATAATTTTCAAGATATCGACGTGGAAATGTGAAAAATGATCTAATTTTTCATTCCCAAAAATTCGTGTTTTTCAGTGTAATATGCCATTTAGAATCGATTGCGACGGGTCCTGGGTCCTGGAAAAGCAACATCTTCAAGATATCGACGTGAAAACGTGAAAAATGATCTCATTTTTCACCTTCGAAAATTCGTGTTTTTGAGTGTAATATGCCATTTAGAATCGATTGCGACGGGTCCCGGGTCCTGGAAACGCATAATTTTCGAGATATCAACGTGGAAACGTGAAAAATGATCCAATTTTTCACCTTCGAAAATTCGTGTTTTTGAGTGTAATATGCCATTTAGAATCGTTTGCGACGGGTCCTGAGTCCTGGAAACGCAAAATTTACGAGATATCGACGTGGAAACGTGAAAAATGATCCAATTTTTCATTCTCGAAAATTCGTGTTTTTTAGTGTAATATGCCATTTACAATCGATTGCGACGGGTTCTGGGTCCTGGAAACGCATAATTTTCGAGATATCGACGTGGAAACGTGAGAAATGATCTAATTTTTCACCTTCTAAAATTCGTGATTTTGAGTGTAATATGCCATTTCGAATCGATTGGGACGGGTCCCGGGTCCTGGAAATGCATAATTTTCGAGATATCGCCGTGAAAACGTGAAAAATGATCCAATTTTTCACCTTCGAAAATTCGTGTTTTTTAGTTTAACATGCCATTTAGAATCGATTGCGACGGGTCCTGGGTCCTGGAAAAGCACTATTCTCGAGATATCGACGTGAAAACGTGAAAAATGATCCAATTTTTTAACTTCGAAAATTCGTGTTTTTGAGTGTAATATGCCATTCAGAATCGATTGCGACGGGTCCCGGGTCCTGAAAACGCATAATCTCCGAGATATCGACGTGGAAACGTGAAAAATGATCTAATTTTTCATTCTCAAAAATTCGTGTTTTTCAGTGTAATATGCCATTTAGAATCGATTGCGACGGGTCCTGGGTCCTGGAAAAGCAACATCTTCGAGATATCGACGTGAAAACGTGAAAAATGATCTCATTTTTCACCTTCGAAAATTCGTGTTTTTGAGTGTAATATGCCATTTAGAATCGATTGCGACGGGTCCCGGGTCCTGGAAACGCATAATTCACGAGATATCGACGTGGAAACGTAGAAAATGATCTCATCTTTCATTCTCAAAAATTCGTGTTTTTCAGTGTAATGAGCCATTTAGAATCGATTGCGACCGGTCCTGGGTCCTGAAAACGCATAATCTCCGAGATATCGACGTGGAAACGTGAAAAATGATCTAATTTTTCACCTTCGAAAATTCGTGTTTTTGAGTGTATCATGCCATTTAGAATTGATTGCGACGGGTTCTGGGTCCTGGAAACACATAATTTTCAAGATATCGACGTGGAAATGTGAAAAATGATCTAATTTTTCATTCCCAAAAATTCGTGTTTTTCAGTGTAATATGCCATTTAGAATCGATTGCGACGGGTCCTGGGTCCTGGAAAAGCAACATCTTCAAGATATCGACGTGAAAACGTGAAAAATGATCTCATTTTTCACCTTCGAAAATTCGTGTTTTTGAGTGTAATATGCCATTTAGAATCGATTGCGACGGGTCCCGGGTCCTGGAAACGCATAATTTTCGAGATATTGACGTGGAAACGGGAAAAATGATTTAATTTTTCATTCTCAAAAATTCGTGTTTTTGAGTGTAATATGCTATTTAAAATCGTTTGCGACGGGTCCCGAGTCCTGGACACGCATAATTTTCGAGATATCGACGTCAAAACGTGAAGAATGATCCAATTTTTCACTTTCGAAAATTCGTGTTTTTCAGTGTAATATGCAATTTAGAATCGATTGCGACGGGTCCCAGGTCCTGGAAACGCATGATTTTCAAGATATCGACGTGGAAACGTGAAAAATCATCTAATTTTTCACCTTCGAAAATTCGTGTTTTTGAGTGTAATATGCCATTTAGAATCGTTTGCGACGGGTCCCGGGTCCTGGAAACGCATAATTCACGAGATATCGACGTGGAAACGTGAAAAATGATCTAATTTTTCACCTTCGAAAATTCGTGTTTTTGAGTGTATCATGCCATTTAGAATTGATTGCGACGGGTCCTGGGTCCTGGAAACACATAATTTTCAAGACATCGACGTGGAAACGTGAAAAATGATCCAATTTTTCACTTTCGAAAATGAGTGTTTTTTAGTGTAATATGCCATTTAGAATCGATTGCGACGGGTCCCGGGTCCTGAAAACGCATAATTTTCGAGATATCGACGTGGAAACGTGAAAAATGATTTAATTGTTCATTCTTAAAAATTCGTGTTTTTCAGTGTAATATGCCATTTAGAATCGATTGCGACGGGTTCTGGGTCCTGGAAACGCATAATTTTCGAGATATCGACGTGGAAACGTGAAAAATGTTCTAATTTTTCACCTTCGAAAATTCGTGTTTTTGAGTGTATTATGCTATTTAAAATCGTTTGCGACGGGTCCCGAGTCCTGGACACGCATAATTTTCGAGATATCGACGTCAAAACGTGAAGAATGATCCAATTCTTCACTTTCGAAAATTCGTGTTTTCTAGTGTAATATGCCATTTAGAATCGATTGCGACCGGTCCCAGGTCCTGGAAACGCATGATTTTTAAGATATCGACGTGGAAACGTGGAAAATGATCCAATTTTTCACCTACGAGAATTCGTGTTTTTGAGTGTAATATGCCATTTAGAATCGTTTGCGACGGGTCCCGAGTCCTGGAAATGCAAAATTTACGAGATATCGACGTAGAAACGTGAAAGATGATCCAATTTTTCACTTTCGAAAATTCGTGATTTTGAGTGTCATATGCCATTTTGAATCGATTGCGACGGGTCCCGGGTCCTGGAAACGCATAATTTTCGAGATATCGACGTGGAAACGTGAAAAATGATCCAATTTTTCACTTTCGAAAATTCGTGTTTTTCAGTGTAATATGCCATTTAGAATCGATTGCGACGGGTTCTAGGTCCTGAAAACGCATAATTTTCGAGATATCAACGTGGAAACGTGAAAAATGATCCAATTTTTCACCTTCGAAAATTCGTGTTTTTGAGTGTAATATGCCATTTAGAATCGTTTGCGACGGGTCCTGAGTCCTGGAAACGCAAAATTTACGAGATATCGACGTGGAAACGTGAAAAATGATCCAATTTTTCATTCTCGAAAATTCGTGTTTTTTAGTGTAATATGCCATTTACAATCGATTGCGACGGGTTCTGGGTCCTGGAAACGCATAATTTTCGAGATATCGACGTGGAAACGTGAGAAATGATCTAATTTTTCACCTTCTAAAATTCGTGATTTTGAGTGTAATATGCCATTTCGAATCGATTGGGACGGGTCCCGGGTCCTGGAAATGCATAATTTTCGAGATATCGCCGTGAAAACGTGAAAAATGATCCAATTTTTCACCTTCGAAAATTCGTGTTTTTTAGTTTAACATGCCATTTAGAATCGATTGCGACGGGTCCTGGGTCCTGGAAAAGCACTATTCTCGAGATATCGACGTGAAAACGTGAAAAATGATCCAATTTTTTAACTTCGAAAATTCGTGTTTTTGAGTGTAATATGCCATTCAGAATCGATTGCGACGGGTCCCGGGTCCTGAAAACGCATAATCTCCGAGATATCGACGTGGAAACGTGGAAAATGATCTAATTTTTCATTCTCAAAAATTCGTGTTTTTCAGTGTAATATGCCATTTAGAATCGATTGCGACGGGTCCTGGGTCCTGGAAAAGCAACATCTTCGAGATATCGACGTGAAAACGTGAAAAATGATCTCATTTTTCACCTTCGAAAATTCGTGTTTTTGAGTGTAATATGCCATTTAGAATCGATTGCGACGGGTCCCGGGTCCTGGAAACGCATAATTCACGAGATATCGACGTGGAAACGTAGAAAATGATCTCATCTTTCATTCTCAAAAATTCGTGTTTTTCAGTGTAATGAGCCATTTAGAATCGATTGCGACCGGTCCTGGGTCCTGAAAACGCATAATCTCCGAGATATCGACGTGGAAACGTGAAAAATGATCTAATTTTTCACCTTCGAAAATTCGTGTTTTTGAGTGTATCATGCCATTTAGAATTGATTGCGACGGGTTCTGGGTCCTGGAAACACATAATTTTCAAGATATTGACGTGGAAATGTGAAAAATGATCTAATTTTTCATTCCCAAAAATTCGTGTTTTTCAGTGTAATATGCCATTTAGAATCGATTGCGACGGGTCCTGGGTCCTGGAAAAGCAACATCTTCGAGATATCGACGTGAAAACGTGAAAAATGATCTCATTTTTCACCTTCGAAAATTCGTGTTTTTGAGTGTAATATGCCATTTAGAATCGATTGCGACGGGTCCCGGGTCCTGGAAACGCATAATTTACGAGATATGGACGTGGAAACGTGAAAAATGATCTAGTTTTTCATTCTCAAAAATTCGTGTTTTTCAGTGTCATATGCCATTTAGAATCGATTGCGACGGGTCCTGGGTCCTGGAAAAGCAACATCTTCGAGATATCGACGTGAAAACGTGAAAAATGATCTCATTTTTCACCTTCGAAAATTCGTGTTTTTGAGTGTAATATGCCATTTAGAATCGATTGCGACGGGTCCCGGGTACTGGAAACGCATAATTTTTGAGATATCGACGTGGAAACGTGAAAAATGATCTAATTTTTCACCTTCGAAAATTCGTGTTTTTGAGTGTATTATGCCATTTAGAATCGATTGCGACGGCTACCGGGTCCTGGAAACGCATAATTTTTTAGATATCGACGTGGAAACGTGAAAAATGATCCAATTTTTCACTTTCGAAAATTAGTGTTTTTCAGTGTAATATGCAATTTAGAATCGATTGCGACGGGTCCCGAGTCCTGGAAACGCATAATTTTCGAGATATTGACGTGGAAACGGGAAAAATGATTTAATTTTTCATTCTCAAAAATTCGTGTTTTTGAGTGTAATATGCTATTTGAAATCGTTTGCGACGGGTCCCGAGTCCTGGACACGCATAATTTTCGAGATATCGACGTCAAAACGTGAAGAATGATCCAATTTTTCACTTTCGAAAATTAGTGTTTTCTAGTGTAATATGCCATTTAGAATTGATTGCGACGGGTCCCAGGTCCTGGAAACGCATGATTTCCAAGATATCGACGTGGAAACGTGAAAAATGATCCAATTTTTCACCGTCGAAAATTCGTGTTTTTGAGTGTAATATGCCATTTAGAATCGTTTGTGACGGGTCCTGGGTCCTGGAAAAGCAACATCTTCGAGATATCGACGTGAAAACGTGAAAAATGATCTCATTTTTCACCTTCGAAAATTCGTGTTTTTGAGTGTAATATGCCATTGAGAATCGATTGCGACGGGTTCTGGGTCCTGGAAACGCATAATTTTCGAGATATCGACGTGGAAACGTGAAAAATGATCTAATTTTTCATTCTCAAAAATTCGTGTTTTTCAGTGTAATATGCCATTTAGAATCGATTGCGACGGGTTCTGGGTCCTGGAAACGCATAATTTTCGAGATATCGACGTGGAAACGTGGAAAATGATCCAATTTTTCACCTTCGAAAATTTGTGTTTTTTAGTGTAATATGCCATTTAGAATCGATTGCGACGGGTCCTGGGTCCTGAAAAAGCACTATTCTCGAGATATCGACGTGAAAACGTGAAAAATGATCCAATTTTTTAACTTCGAAAATTCGTGTTTTTGAGTGTAATATGCCATTTAGAATCGATTGCGACGGGTCCCGGGTCCTGGAAACGCTTAATTTTCGAGATATCGACGTGAAAACGTGAAAAATGATCTCATTTTCCACCTTCGAAAATTCGTGTTTTTGAGTGTAATATGCCATTAGGAATCAATTGCGACGGGTCCTGGGTCCTGGAAACGCATAATTTCCGTGATTTTGACGTCGAAACGTGAAAAATTATGAGATTTCTCATTCCCAAAAATTCGTTATTTCCAGTGTAATATGCCATTTAGAATCGATTGCGACGGGTCCTGGGTCCTGAAAACGCATAATTTTCGAGATATCGGCGTGGAAACGTGAAAAATGATCTAATTTTTCACCTTCGAAAATTCGTGTTTTTAAGTGTAATATGCCATTTAGAATCGATTGCGACGGGCCCTGGGTCCTGGAAACACATAATTTTCAAGATATCGACGTGGAAACGTGAAAAATGATCGAATTTTTCAGTTTCGAAAATTCGTGTTTTTGAGTGTATTATGCCATTTAGAATCGATTGCGACGGTTACCGGGTCCTGAAAACGCATAATTTTCGAGATATCGACATGATAACGTGAAAAATGGTCTAATTTTTCATTCACAAAAATTCGTGTTCTTCATGTAATATGCCATTTAGAATCGATTGCGACGGGTCCTGGGTCCTGGACACGCATAATTTTCGAGATATCGACGTGGAAACGTGAAGAATGATCCAATTTTTCACTTTCGAAAATTCGTGTTTTTCAGTGTAATATTTCAATTGGAATCGATTGCGACGGGTCCTGGGTCCTGAAAACGCATAGGTTTCGAGATATCGACGTGGAAACGTGAAGAATGATCCAATTTTTCACTTTCGAAAATTCGTGTTTTCTAGTGTAATATGCCATTTAGAATCGATTGCGACGGGTCCCAGGTCCTGGAAACGCATGATTTTTAAGATATCGACGTGGAAACGTGAAAAATGATCCAATTTTTCACCTTCGAAAATTCGTGTTTTTGAGTGTAATATGCCATTTAGAATCGATTGCGATGGGTCCTGGGTCCTGGAAACGCATAATTTTCGAGATATCGACGTGGAAACGTGAAGAATGATCCAATTTTTCACTTTCGAAAATTCGTGTTTTTCAGTGTAATATTCCAATTGGAATCGTTTGCGACGGGTCCCGAGTCCTGGACACGCATAATTTTCGAGATATCGACGTCAAAACGTGAAGAATGATCCAATTTTTCACTTCCGAAAATTCGTGTTTTCTAGTGTAATATGCCATTTAGAATCGATTGCGACGGGTCCCAGGTCCTGGAAACGCATGATTTTCAAGATATCGACGTGGAAACGTGAAAAATGATCCAATTTTTCACCGTCGAAAATTCGTGTTTTTGAGTGTAATATGCCATTTAGAATCGTTTGCGACGGGTCCCGAGTCCTGGAAACGCAAAATTTACGAGATATCGACGTGGAAACGTGAAAGATGATCCAATTTTTCACTTTCGAAAATTCGCGATTTTGAGTGTAATATGCCATTTTGAATCGATTGCGACGGGTCCCGGGTCCTGGAAACGCATAATTTTCAAGATATCGACGTGAAAACGTGAAAAATGATCCAATTTTTCACTTTCGAAAATTCGTGTTTTTTAGTGTAATATGCCATTTAGAATCGATTGCGACGGGTTCTGGGTCCTGAAAACGCATAATTTTCGAGATATCAACGTGGAAACGTAAAAAATGATCTAATTTTTCATTCTCAAAAATTCGTGTTTTTCAGTAAAATATGCCATTTAGAATCGATTGCGACGGGTCCTGGGTCCTGGAAAAGCAACATTTTCGAGATATCAACGTGGAAACGTAAAAAATGATCTAATTTTTCATTCTCAAAAATTCGTGTTTTTCAGTGTAATATGCCATTTAGAATCGATTGCGACGGGTTCTGGGTCCTGGAAACGCATAATTTTCGAGATATCGACGTGGAAACGTGGAAAATGATCCAATTTTTCACCTTCGAAAATTTGTGTTTTTTAGTGTAATATGCCATTTAGAATCGATTGCGACGGGTCCTGGGTCCTGAAAAAGCACTATTCTCGAGATATCGACGTGAAAACGTGAAAAATGATCCAATTTTTTAACTTCGAAAATTCGTGTTTTTGAGTGTAATATGCCATTTAGAATCGATTGCGACGGGTCCCGGGTCCTGGAAACGCTTAATTTTCGAGATATCGACGTGAAAACGTGAAAAATGATCTCATTTTCCACCTTCGAAAATTCGTGTTTTTGAGTGTAATATGCCATTAGGAATCAATTGCGACGGGTCCTGGGTCCTGGAAACGCATAATTTCCGTGATTTTGACGTCGAAACGTGAAAAATTATGAGATTTCTCATTCCCAAAAATTCGTTATTTCCAGTGTAATATGCCATTTAGAATCGATTGCGACGGGTCCTGGGTCCTGAAAACGCATAATTTTCGAGATATCGGCGTGGAAACGTGAAAAATGATCTAATTTTTCACCTTCGAAAATTCGTGTTTTTAAGTGTAATATGCCATTTAGAATCGATTGCGACGGGCCCTGGGTCCTGGAAACACATAATTTTCAAGATATCGACGTGGAAACGTGAAAAATGATCGAATTTTTCAGTTTCGAAAATTCGTGTTTTTGAGTGTATTATGCCATTTAGAATCGATTGCGACGGTTACCGGGTCCTGAAAACGCATAATTTTCGAGATATCGACATGATAACGTGAAAAATGATCTAATTTTTCATTCACAAAAATTCGTGTTCTTCATGTAATATGCCATTTAGAATCGATTGCGACGGGTCCTGGGTCCTGGACACGCATAATTTTCGAGATATCGACGTGGAAACGTGAAGAATGATCCAATTTTTCACTTTCGAAAATTCGTGTTTTTCAGTGTAATATTTCAATTGGAATCGATTGCGACGGGTCCTGGGTCCTGAAAACGCATAGGTTTCGAGATATCGACGTGGAAACGTGAAGAATGATCCAATTTTTCACTTTCGAAAATTCGTGTTTTCTAGTGTAATATGCCATTTAGAATCGATTGCGACGGGTCCCAGGTCCTGGAAACGCATGATTTTTAAGATATCGACGTGGAAACGTGAAAAATGATCCAATTTTTCACCTTCGAAAATTCGTGTTTTTGAGTGTAATATGCCATTTAGAATCGATTGCGATGGGTCCTGGGTCCTGGAAACGCATAATTTTCGAGATATCGACGTGGAAACGTGAAGAATGATCCAATTTTTCACTTTCGAAAATTCGTGTTTTTCAGTGTAATATTCCAATTGGAATCGTTTGCGACGGGTCCCGAGTCCTGGACACGCATAATTTTCGAGATATCGACGTCAAAACGTGAAGAATGATCCAATTTTTCACTTCCGAAAATTCGTGTTTTCTAGTGTAATATGCCATTTAGAATCGATTGCGACGGGTCCCAGGTCCTGGAAACGCATGATTTTCAAGATATCGACGTGGAAACGTGAAAAATGATCCAATTTTTCACCGTCGAAAATTCGTGTTTTTGAGTGTAATATGCCATTTAGAATCGTTTGCGACGGGTCCCGAGTCCTGGAAACGCAAAATTTACGAGATATCGACGTGGAAACGTGAAAGATGATCCAATTTTTCACTTTCGAAAATTCGCGATTTTGAGTGTAATATGCCATTTTGAATCGATTGCGACGGGTCCCGGGTCCTGGAAACGCATAATTTTCAAGATATCGACGTGAAAACGTGAAAAATGATCCAATTTTTCACTTTCGAAAATTCGTGTTTTTTAGTGTAATATGCCATTTAGAATCGATTGCGACGGGTTCTGGGTCCTGAAAACGCATAATTTTCGAGATATCAACGTGGAAACGTAAAAAATGATCTAATTTTTCATTCTCAAAAATTCGTGTTTTTCAGTAAAATATGCCATTTAGAATCGATTGCGACGGGTCCTGGGTCCTGGAAAAGCAACATTTTCGAGATATCGACGTGAAAACGTGAAAAATGATCCAATTTTTTACCTTCGAAAATTCGTGTTTTTGAGTGTTATAATCCATTTAGAATCGATTGCGATGGGTCCCGGGTCCTGAAAACGCATAATTTTTGAGAAATGGACGTGGAAACGTGAAAAATGATCTAGTTTTTCATTCTCAAAAATTCGTGTTTTTCAGTGTCATATGCCATTTAGAATCGATTGCGACGGGTCCTGGGTCCTGGAAAAGCAACATCTTCGAGATATCGACGTGAAAACGTGAAAAATGATCTCATTTTTCACCTTCGAAAATTCGTGTTTTTGAGTGTAATATGCCATTGAGAATCGATTGCGACGGGTCCCGGGTCCTGGAAACGCATAATTCACGAGATATCGACGTGGAAACGTGAAAAATGATCTAATTTTTCACCTTCGAAAATTCGTGTTTTTGAGTGTAATATGCCATTTAAAATCGTTTGCGATGGGTCCCGAGTCCTGGACACGCATAATTTTCGAGATATCGACGTCAAAACGTGAAGAATGATCCGATTTTTCACTTTCGAAAATTCGTGTTTTCTAGTGTAATATGCCATTTAGAATCGATTGCGACGGGTCCCAGGTCCTGGAAACGCATGATTTTCAAGATATCGACGTGAAAACGTGAAAAATGATCCAATTTTTCACCGTCGAGAATTCGTGTTTTTGAGTGTAATATGCCATTTAGAATCGTTTGCGACGGGTCCCGAGTCCTGGAAACGCAAAATTTACGAGATATCGACGTGGAAACGTGAAAGATGATCCAATTTTTCACTTTCGAAAATTCGTGATTTTGAGTGTAATATGCCATTTTGAATCGATTGCGACGGGTCCCAGGTCCTGGAAACGCATGATTTCTAAGATATCGACGTGGAAACGTGAAAAATGATCCAATTTTTCACCTTCGAAAATTCGCGTTTTTGAGTGTAATATGCCATTTAAAATCGTTTGCGACGGGTCCCGAGTCCTGGACACGCATAATTTTCGAGATATCGACATCAAAACGTGAAGAATGATCCAATTTTTCACTTTCGAAAATTCGTGTTTTTTAGTGTAATATGCCATTTAGAATCGATTGCGACGGGTTCTGGGTCCTGAAAACGCATAATTTTCGAGATATCAACGTGGAAACGTAAAAAATGATCTAATTTTTCATTCTCAAAAATTCGTGTTTTTCAGTGTAATATGCCATTTAGAATCGATTGCGACGGGTTCTGGGTCCTGGAAACGCATAATTTTCGAGATATCGACGTGGAAACGTGGAAAATGATCCAATTTTTCACCTTCGAAAATTTGTGTTTTTTAGTGTAATATGCCATTTAGAATCGATTGCGACGGGTCCTGGGTCCTGAAAAAGCACTATTCTCGAGATATCGACGTGAAAACGTGAAAAATGATCCAATTTTTTAACTTCGAAAATTCGTGTTTTTGAGTGTAATATGCCATTTAGAATCGATTGCGACGGGTCCCGGGTCCTGGAAACGCTTAATTTTCGAGATATCGACGTGAAAACGTGAAAAATGATCTCATTTTCCACCTTCGAAAATTCGTGTTTTTGAGTGTCATATGCCATTAGGAATCAATTGCGACGGGTCCTGGGTCCTGGAAACGCATAATTTCCGTGATTTTGACGTCGAAACGTGAAAAATTATGATATTTCTCATTCCCAAAAATTCGTTATTTTCAGTGTAATATGCCATTTAGAATCGATTGCGACGGGTCCTGGGTCCTGAAAACGCATAATTTTCGAGATATCGGCGTGGAAACGTGAAAAATGATCTAATTTTTCACCTTCGAAAATTCGTGTTTTTAAGTGTAATATGCCATTTAGAATCGATTGCGACGGGCCCTGGGTCCTGGAAACACATAATTTTCAAGATATCGACGTGGAAACGTGAAAAATGATCGAATTTTTCAGTTTCGAAAATTCGTGTTTTTGAGTGTATTATGCCATTTAGAATCGATTGCGACGGTTACCGGGTCCTGAAAACGCATAATTTTCGAGATATCGACATGATAACGTGAAAAATGATCTAATTTTTCATTCACAAAAATTCGTGTTCTTCATGTAATATGCCATTTAGAATCGATTGCGACGGGTCCTGGGTCCTGGACACGCATAATTTTCGAGATATCGACGTGGAAACGTGAAGAATGATCCAATTTTTCACTTTCGAAAATTCGTGTTTTTCAGTGTAATATTTCAATTGGAATCGATTGCGACGGGTCCTGGGTCCTGAAAACGCATAGGTTTCGAGATATCGACGTGGAAACGTGAAGAATGATCCAATTTTTCACTTTCGAAAATTCGTGTTTTCTAGTGTAATATGCCATTTAGAATCGATTGCGACGGGTCCCAGGTCCTGGAAACGCATGATTTTTAAGATATCGACGTGGAAACGTGAAAAATGATCCAATTTTTCACCTCCGAAAATTCGTGTTTTTGAGTGTAATATGCCATTTAGAATCGATTGCGATGGGTCCTGGGTCCTGGAAACGCATAATTTTCGAGATATCGACGTGGAAACGTGAAGAATGATCCAATTTTTCACTTTCGAAAATTCGTGTTTTTCAGTGTAATATTCCAATTGGAATCGTTTGCGACGGGTCCCGGGTCCTGGAAACGCATAATTTTCGAGATATCGACGTGAAAACGTGAAAAATGATCCAATTTTTCACTTTCGAAAATTCGTGTTTTTTAGTGTAATATGCCATTTAGAATCGATTGCGACGGGTTCTGGGTCCTGAAAACGCATAATTTTCGAGATATCAACGTGGAAACGTAAAAAATGATCTAATTTTTCATTCTCAAAAATTCGTGTTTTTCAGTAAAATATGCCATTTAGAATCGATTGCGACGGGTCCTGGGTCCTGGAAAAGCAACATTTTCGAGATATCGACGTGAAAACGTGAAAAATGATCCAATTTTTTACCTTCGAAAATTCGTGTTTTTGAGTGTTATAATCCATTTAGAATCGATTGCGACGGGTCCCGGGTCCTGAAAACGCATAATTTTTGAGAAATGGACGTGGAAACGTGAAAAATGATCTAGTTTTTCATTCTCAAAAATTCGTGTTTTTCAGTGTCATATGCCATCTAGAATCGATTGCGACGGGTCCTGGGTCCTGGAAAAGCAACATCTTCGAGATATCGACGTGAAAACGTGAAAAATGATCTCATTTTTCACCTTCGAAAATTCGTGTTTTTGAGTGTAATATGCCATTTAGAATCGATTGCGACGGGTCCCGGGTCCTGGAAACGCATAATTTTCGAGATATTGACGTGGAAACGGGAAAAATGATTTAATTTTTCATTCTCAAAAATTCGTGTTTTTGAGTGTAATATGCTATTTAAAATCGTTTGCGACGGGTCCCGAGTCCTGGACACGCATAATTTTCGAGATATCGACGTCAAAACGTGAAGAATGATCCAATTTTTCACTTTCGAAAATTCGTGTTTTTCAGTGTAATATGCAATTTAGAATCGATTGCGACGGGTCCCAGGTCCTGGAAACGCATGATTTTCAAGATATCGACGTGGAAACGTGAAAAATCATCTAATTTTTCACCTTCGAAAATTCGTGTTTTTGAGTGTAATATGCCATTTAGAATCGTTTGCGACGGGTCCCGGGTCCTGGAAACGCATAATTCACGAGATATCGACGTGGAAACGTGAAAAATGATCTAATTTTTCACCTTCGAAAATTCGTGTTTTTGAGTGTATCATGCCATTTAGAATTGATTGCGACGGGTCCTGGGTCCTGGAAACACATAATTTTCAAGACATCGACGTGGAAACGTGAAAAATGATCCAATTTTTCACTTTCGAAAATGAGTGTTTTTTAGTGTAATATGCCATTTAGAATCGATTGCGACGGGTCCCGGGTCCTGAAAACGCATAATTTTCGAGATATCGACGTGGAAACGTGAAAAATGATTTAATTTTTCATTCTTAAAAATTCGTGTTTTTGAGTGTAATATGCCATTTAAAATCGTTTGCGATGGGTCCCGAGTCCTGGACACGCATAATTTTCGAGATATCGACGTCAAAACGTGAAGAATGATCCGATTTTTCACTTTCGAAAATTCGTGTTTTCTAGTGTAATATGCCATTTTGAATCGATTGCGACGGGTCCCGGGTCCTGGAAACGCATAATTTTCGAGATATCGACGTGAAAACGTGAAAAATGATCCAATTTTTCACTTTCGAAAATTCGTGTTTTTTAGTGTAATATGCCATTTAGAATCGATTGCGACGGGTTCTGGGTCCTGAAAACGCATAATTTTCGAGATATCAACGTGGAAACGTGAAAAATGATCTAATTTTTCATTCTCAAAAATTCGTGTTTTTCAGTAAAATATGCCATTTAGAATCGATTGCGACGGGTCCTGGGTCCTGGAAAAGCAACATTTTCGAGATATCGACGTGAAAACGTGAAAAATGATCCAATTTTTTACCTTCGAAAATTCGTGTTTTTGAGTGTTATAATCCATTTAGAATCGATTGCGACGGGTCCCGGGTCCTGAAAACGCATAATTTTTGAGAAATGGACGTGGAAACGTGAAAAATGATCTAGTTTTTCATTCTCAAAAATTCGTGTTTTTCAGTGTAATATGCCATTTAGAATTGATTGCGAAGGGTCCTGGGTCCTGGAAACACATAATTTTCAAGATATCGACGTGGAAACGTGAAAAATGATCCAATTTTTCACTTTCGAAAATGAGTGTTTTTTAGTGTAATATGCCATTTAGAATCGATTGCGACGGGTCCCGGGTCCTGAAAACGCATAATTTTCGAGATATCGACGTGGAAACGTGAAGAATGATCTAATTTTTCATTCTCAAAAATTCGTGTTGTTCAGTGTAATATGCCATTTAGAATCGATTGCGACGGGTTCTGGGTCCTGGAAACGCATAATTTTTGAGATATCGACGTGGAAACGTGAAAAATGATCTAATTTTTCACCTTCGAAAATTCGTGTTTTTGAGTGTATTATGCCATTTAGAATCGATTGCGACGGCTACCGGGTCCTGGAAACGCATAATTTTTCAGATATCGACGTGGAAACGTGAAAAATGATCCAATTTTTCACTTTCGAAAATTCGTGTTTTTCAGTGTAATATTCCAATTGGAATCGTTTGCGACGGGTCCCGGGTCCTGGAAACGCATAATTTTCGAGATATCGACGTGAAAACGTGAAAAATGATCCAATTTTTCACTTTCGAAAATTCGTGTTTTTTAGTGTAATATGCCATTTAGAATCGATTGCGACGGGTTCTGGGTCCTGAAAACGCATAATTTTCGAGATATCAACGTGGAAACGTAAAAAATGATCTAATTTTTCATTCTCAAAAATTCGTGTTTTTCAGTAAAATATGCCATTTAGAATCGATTGCGACGGGTCCTGGGTCCTGGAAAAGCAACATTTTCGAGATATCGACGTGAAAACGTGAAAAATGATCCAATTTTTTACCTTCGAAAATTCGTGTTTTTGAGTGTTATAATCCATTTAGAATCGATTGCGACGGGTCCCGGGTCCTGAAAACGCATAATTTTTGAGAAATGGACGTGGAAACGTGAAAAATGATCTAGTTTTTCATTCTCAAAAATTCGTGTTTTTCAGTGTCATATGCCATCTAGAATCGATTGCGACGGGTCCTGGGTCCTGGAAAAGCAACATCTTCGAGATATCGACGTGAAAACGTGAAAAATGATCTCATTTTTCACCTTCGAAAATTCGTGTTTTTGAGTGTAATATGCCATTTAGAATCGATTGCGACGGGTCCCGGGTCCTGGAAACGCATAATTTTCGAGATATTGACGTGGAAACGGGAAAAATGATTTAATTTTTCATTCTCAAAAATTCGTGTTTTTGAGTGTAATATGCTATTTAAAATCGTTTGCGACGGGTCCCGAGTCCTGGACACGCATAATTTTCGAGATATCGACGTCAAAACGTGAAGAATGATCCAATTTTTCACTTTCGAAAATTCGTGTTTTTCAGTGTAATATGCAATTTAGAATCGATTGCGACGGGTCCCAGGTCCTGGAAACGCATGATTTTCAAGATATCGACGTGGAAACGTGAAAAATCATCTAATTTTTCACCTTCGAAAATTCGTGTTTTTGAGTGTAATATGCCATTTAGAATCGTTTGCGACGGGTCCCGGGTCCTGGAAACGCATAATTCACGAGATATCGACGTGGAAACGTGAAAAATGATCTAATTTTTCACCTTCGAAAATTCGTGTTTTTGAGTGTATCATGCCATTTAGAATTGATTGCGACGGGTCCTGGGTCCTGGAAACACATAATTTTCAAGATATCGACGTGGAAACGTGAAAAATGATCCAATTTTTCACTTTCGAAAATGAGTGTTTTTTAGTGTAATATGCCATTTAGAATCGATTGCGACGGGTCCCGGGTCCTGAAAACGCATAATTTTCGAGATATCGACGTGGAAACGTGAAGAATGATCTAATTTTTCATTCTCAAAAATTCGTGTTGTTCAGTGTAATATGCCATTTAGAATCGATTGCGACGGGTTCTGGGTCCTGGAAACGCATAATTTTTGAGATATCGACGTGGAAACGTGAAAAATGATCTAATTTTTCACCTTCGAAAATTCGTGTTTTTGAGTGTATTATGCCATTTAGAATCGATTGCGACGGCTACCGGGTCCTGGAAACGCATAATTTTTCAGATATCGACGTGGAAACGTGAAAAATGATCCAATTTTTCACTTTCGAAAATTAGTGTTTTTCAGTGTAATATGCAATTTAGAATCGATTGCGACGGGTCCCGGGTCCAGAAAACGCATAATTTTCGAGATATTGACGTGGAAACGGGAAAAATGATTTAATTTTTCATTCTCAAAAATTCGTGTTTTTGAGTGTAATATGCCATTTAAAATCGTTTGCGACGGGTCCCGGGTCCTGAAAACGCATAATTTTCGAGATATTGACGTGGAAACGGGAAAAATGATTTAATTTTTCATTCTCAAAAATTCGTGTTTTTGAGTGTAATATGCCATTTAAAATAGTTTGCGACGGGTCCCGAGTCCTGGACACGCATAATTTTCGAGATATCGATGTCAAAACGTGAAGAATGATCCAATTTTTCACTTTCGAAAATTCGTGTTTTCTAGTGTAATATGCCGTTTAGAATCGATTGCGACGGGTCCCAGGTCCTGGAAACGCATGATTTTCAAGATATCGACGTGGAAACGTGAAAAATGATCCAATTTTTCACCTTCGAAATTTCGTGTTTTTGAGTGTAATATGCCATTTAGAATCGTTTGCGACGGGTCCCGGGTCCTGGAAACGCATAATTTACGAGATATCGACGTGGAAACGTAAAAAATGATCTAATTATTCACCTTCGAAAATTCGTGTTTTTGAGTGTATCATGCCATTTAGAATTGATTGCGACGGGTCCTGGGTCCTGGAAACACATAATTTTCAAGATATCGACGTGGAAACGTGAAAAATGATCCAATTTTTGACCTTCGAAAATTCGTGTTTTTGAGTGTAATATGCCATTTAGAATCGATTGCGACGGGTTCTGGGTCCTGGAAACGCATAATTTTCGAAATATCGACGTGGAAACGTGAAAAATGATCTAATTTTTCACCTTCGAAAATTCGTGTTTTTGAGTGTATTATGCCATTTAGAATCGATTGCGACGGCTACCGGGTCCTGGAAACGCATAATTTTTTAGATATCGACGTGGAAACGTGAAAAATGATCCAATTTTTCTCTTTCGAAAATTAGTGTTTTTCAGTGTAATATGCAATTTAGAATCGATTGCGACGGGTCCCGGGTCCTGAAAACGCATAATTTTCGAGATATTCACGTGGAAACGGGAAAAATGATTCAATTTTTCATTCTCAAAAATTCGTGTTTTTGAGTGTAATATGCCATTTAAAATCGTTTGCGACGGGTCCCGAGTCCTGGACACGCATAATTTTCGAGATATCGACGTCAAAACGTGAAGAATGATCCAATTTTTCACTTTTGAAAATTCGTGTTTTCTAGTGTAATATGCCATTCAGAATCGATTGCGACGGGTCCCAGGTCCTGGAAACGCATGATTTTCAAGATATCGACGTGGAAACGTGGAAAATGATCCAATTTTTCACCGTCGAAAATTCGTGTTTTTGAGTGTAATATGCCATTTAGAATCGTTGGCGACGGGTCCCGAGTCGTGGAAACGCAAAATTTACGAGATATCGACGTGGAAACGTGAAAGATGATCCAATTTTTCACTTTCGAAAATTCGTGATTTTGAGTGTAATATGCCATTTTGAATCGATTGCGACGGGTCCCGGGTCCTGGAAACGCATAATTTTCGAGATATCGACGTGGAAACGTGAAAAATGATCCAATTTTTCACTTTCGAAGATTCGTGTTTTTTAGTGTAATATGCCATTTAGAATCGATTGCGACGGGTTCTGGGTCCTGAAAACGCATAATTTTCAAGATATCAACGTGGAAACGTAAAAAATGATCTAATTTTTCATTCTCAAAAATTCGTGTTTTTCAGTGTAATATGCCATTCAGAATCGATTGCGACGGGTCCTGGGTCCTGGAAAAGCAACATCTTCGAGATATCGACGTGAAAACGTGAAAAATGATCTCATTTTTCACCTTCGAAAATTCGTGTTTTTGAGTGTAATATGCCATTTAGAATCGATTGCGACGGGTCCCGGGTCCTGGAAACGCATAATTTTTGAGATATCGACGTGGAAACGTGAAAAATGATCTAATTTTTCACCTTCGAAAATTCGTGTTTTTGAGTGTAATATGCCATTTAGAATCGTTTGCGACGGGTCCTGGGTCCTGGAAAAGCAACATCTTCGAGCCACGACGTGAAAACGTGAAAAATGATCTCATTTTTCACCTTCGAAAATTCGTGTTTTTGAGTGTAATATGCCATTTAGAATCGATTGCGACGGGTCCCGGGTCCTGAAAACGCATAATTTTTGAGAAATGGACGTGGAAACGTGAAAAATGATCTAGTTTTTCATTCTCAAAAATTCGTGTTTTTCAGTGTAATATGCCATTTAGAATTGATTGCGAAGGGTCCTGGGTCCTGAAAACACATAATTTTCAAGATATCGACGTGGAAACGTGAAAAATGATCCAATTTTTCACTTTCGAAAATGAGTGTTTTTTAGTGTAATATGCCATTTAGAATCGATTGCGACGGGTCCCGGGTCCTGAAAACGCATAATTTTCGAGATATCGACGTGGAAACGTGAAGAATGATCTAATTTTTCATTCTCAAAAATTCGTGTTGTTCAGTGTAATATGCCATTTAGAATCGATTGCGACGGGTTCTGGGTCCTGGAAACGCATAATTTTTGAGATATCGACGTGGAAACGTGAAAAATGATCTAATTTTTCACCTTCGAAAATTCGTGTTTTTGAGTGTATTATGCCATTTAGAATCGATTGCGACGGGTCCCGGGTCCTGAAAACGCATAATTTTCGAGATATTCACGTGGAAACGGGAAAAATGATTCAATTTTTCATTCTCAAAAATTCGTGTTTTTGAGTGTAATATGCCATTTAAAATCGTTTGCGACGGGTCCCGAGTCCTGGACACGCATAATTTTCGAGATATCGACGTCAAAACGTGAAGAATGATCCAATTTTTCACTTTCGAAAATTCGTGTTTTCTAGTGTAATATGTCATTTAGAATCGATTGCGACGGGTCCCGGGTCCTGGAAACGCATAATTTTCGAGATATTGACGTGGAAACGGGAAAAATGATTTAATTTTTCATTCTCAAAAATTCGTGTTTTTGAGTGTAATATGCCATTTAAAATAGTTTGCGACGGGTCCCGAGTCCTGGACACGCATAATTTTCGAGATATCGATGTCAAAACGTGAAGAATGATCCAATTTTTCACTTTCGAAAATTCGTGTTTTCTAGTGTAATATGCCGTTTAGAATCGATTGCGACGGGTCCCAGGTCCTGGAAACGCATGATTTTCAAGATATCGACGTGGAAACGTGAAAAATGATCCAATTTTTCACCTTCGAAATTTCGTGTTTTTGAGTGTAATATGCCATTTAGAATCGTTTGCGACGGGTCCCGGGTCCTGGAAACGCATAATTTACGAGATATCGACGTGGAAACGTAAAAAATGATCTAATTATTCACCTTCGAAAATTCGTGTTTTTGAGTGTATCATGCCATTTAGAATTGATTGCGACGGGTCCTGGGTCCTGGAAACACATAATTTTCAAGATATCGACGTGGAAACGTGAAAAATGATCCAATTTTTGACCTTCGAAAATTCGTGTTTTTGAGTGTAATATGCCATTTAGAATCGATTGCGACGGGTTCTGGGTCCTGGAAACGCATAATTTTCGAAATATCGACGTGGAAACGTGAAAAATGATCTAATTTTTCACCTTCGAAAATTCGTGTTTTTGAGTGTATTATGCCATTTAGAATCGATTGCGACGGCTACCGGGTCCTGGAAACGCATAATTTTTTAGATATCAACGTGGAAACGTGAAAAATGATCCAATTTTTCTCTTTCGAAAATTAGTGTTTTTCAGTGTAATATGCAATTTAGAATCGATTGCGACGGGTCCCGGGTCCTGAAAACGCATAATTTTCGAGATATTCACGTGGAAACGGGAAAAATGATTCAATTTTTCATTCTCAAAAATTCGTGTTTTTGAGTGTAATATGCCATTTAAAATCGTTTGCGACGGGTCCCGAGTCCTGGACACGCATAATTTTCGAGATATCGACGTCAAAACGTGAAGAATGATCCAATTTTTCACTTTTGAAAATTCGTGTTTTCTAGTGTAATATGCCATTCAGAATCGATTGCGACGGGTCCCAGGTCCTGGAAACGCATGATTTTCAAGATATCGACGTGGAAACGTGGAAAATGATCCAATTTTTCACCGTCGAAAATTCGTGTTTTTGAGTGTAATATGCCATTTAGAATCGTTGGCGACGGGTCCCGAGTCGTGGAAACGCAAAATTTACGAGATATCGACGTGGAAACGTGAAAGATGATCCAATTTTTCACTTTCGAAAATTCGTGATTTTGAGTGTAATATGCCATTTTGAATCGATTGCGACGGGTCCCGGGTCCTGGAAACGCATAATTTTCGAGATATCGACGTGGAAACGTGAAAAATGATCCAATTTTTCACTTTCGAAGATTCGTGTTTTTTAGTGTAATATGCCATTTAGAATCGATTGCGACGGGTTCTGGGTCCTGAAAACGCATAATTTTCAAGATATCAACGTGGAAACGTAAAAAATGATCTAATTTTTCATTCTCAAAAATTCGTGTTTTTCAGTGTAATATGCCATTCAGAATCGATTGCGACGGGTCCTGGGTCCTGGAAAAGCAACATCTTCGAGATATCGACGTGAAAACGTGAAAAATGATCTCATTTTTCACCTTCGAAAATTCGTGTTTTTGAGTGTAATATGCCATTTAGAATCGATTGCGACGGGTCCCGGGTCCTGGAAACGCATAATTTTTGAGATATCGACGTGGAAACGTGAAAAATGATCTAATTTTTCACCTTCGAAAATTCGTGTTTTTGAGTGTAATATGCCATTTAGAATCGTTTGCGACGGGTCCTGGGTCCTGGAAAAGCAACATCTTCGAGCCACGACGTGAAAACGTGAAAAATGATCTCATTTTTCACCTTCGAAAATTCGTGTTTTTGAGTGTAATATGCCATTTAGAATCGATTGCGACGGGTCCCGGGTCCTGAAAACGCATAATTTTTGAGAAATGGACGTGGAAACGTGAAAAATGATCTAGTTTTTCATTCTCAAAAATTCGTGTTTTTCAGTGTAATATGCCATTTAGAATTGATTGCGAAGGGTCCTGGGTCCTGAAAACACATAATTTTCAAGATATCGACGTGGAAACGTGAAAAATGATCCAATTTTTCACTTTCGAAAATGAGTGTTTTTTAGTGTAATATGCCATTTAGAATCGATTGCGACGGGTCCCGGGTCCTGAAAACGCATAATTTTCGAGATATCGACGTGGAAACGTGAAGAATGATCTAATTTTTCATTCTCAAAAATTCGTGTTGTTCAGTGTAATATGCCATTTAGAATCGATTGCGACGGGTTCTGGGTCCTGGAAACGCATAATTTTTGAGATATCGACGTGGAAACGTGAAAAATGATCTAATTTTTCACCTTCGAAAATTCGTGTTTTTGAGTGTATTATGCCATTTAGAATCGATTGCGACGGCTACCGGGTCCTGGAAACGCATAATTTTTCAGATATCGACGTGGAAACGTGAAAAATGATCCAATTTTTCACTTTCGAAAATTAGTGTTTTTCTGTGTAATATGCAATTTAGAATCGATTGCGACGGGTCCCGGGTCCTGAAAACGCATAATTTTCGAGATATTGACGTGGAAACGGGAAAAATGATTTAATTTTTCATTCTCAAAAATTCGTGTTTTTGAGTGTAATATGCCATTTAAAATCGTTTGCGACGGGTCCCGAGTCCTGGACACGCATAATTTTCGAGATATCGACGTCAAAACGTGAAAAATGATCCAATTTTTCACTTTCGAAAATTAGTGTTTTTCAGTGTAATATGCAATTTAGAATCGATTGCGACGGGTCCCGGGTCCTGAAAACGCATAATTTTCGAGATATTGACGTGGAAACGGGAAAAATGATTTAATTTTTCATTCTCAAAAATTCGTGTTTTTGAGTGTAATATGCCATTTAAAATCGTTTGCGACGGGTCCCGAGTCCTGGACACGCATAATTTTCGCGATATCGATGTCAAAACGTGAAGAATGATCCAATTTTTCACTTTCGAAAATTCGTGTTTTCTAGTGTAATATGCCATTTAGAATCGATTGCGACGGGTCCCAGGTCCTGGAAACGCATGATTTTCAAGATATCGACGTGGAAACGTGAAAAATGATCCAATTTTTCACCTTCGAAAATTCGTGTTTTTGAGTGTAATATGCCATTTAGAATCGTTTGCGACGGGTCCCGGGTCCTGGAAACGCATAATTTACGAGATATCGACGTGGAAACGTAAAAAATGATCTAATTATTCACCTTCGAAAATTCGTGTTTTTGAGTGTATCATGCCATTTAGAATTGATTGCGACGGGTCCTGGGTCCTGGAAACACATAATTTTCAAGATATCGACGTGGAAACGTGAAAAATGATCCAATTTTTGACCTTCGAAAATTCGTGTTTTTGAGTGTAATATGCCATTTAGAATCGATTGCGACGGGTTCTGGGTCCTGGAAACGCATAATTTTCGAAATATCGACGTGGAAACGTGAAAAATGATCTAATTTTTCACCTTCGAAAATTCGTGTTTTTGAGTGTATTATGCCATTTAGAATCGATTGCGACGGCTACCGGGTCCTGGAAACGCATAATTTTTTAGATATCGACGTGGAAACGTGAAAAATGATCCAATTTTTCTCTTTCGAAAATTAGTGTTTTTCAGTGTAATATGCAATTTAGAATCGATTGCGACGGGTCCCGGGTCCTGAAAACGCATAATTTTCGAGATATTCACGTGGAAACGGGAAAAATGATTCAATTTTTCATTCTCAAAAATTCGTGTTTTTGAGTGTAATATGCCATTTAAAATCGTTTGCGACGGGTCCCGAGTCCTGGACACGCATAATTTTCGAGATATCGACGTCAAAACGTGAAGAATGATCCAATTTTTCACTTTTGAAAATTCGTGTTTTCTAGTGTAATATGCCATTCAGAATCGATTGCGACGGGTCCCAGGTCCTGGAAACGCATGATTTTCAAGATATCGACGTGGAAACGTGGAAAATGATCCAATTTTTCACCGTCGAAAATTCGTGTTTTTGAGTGTAATATGCCATTTAGAATCGTTGGCGACGGGTCCCGAGTCGTGGAAACGCAAAATTTACGAGATATCGACGTGGAATCGTGAAAGATGATCCAATTTTTCACTTTCGAAAATTCGTGATTTTGAGTGTAATATGCCATTTTGAATCGATTGCGACGGGTCCCGGGTCCTGGAAACGCATAATTTTCGAGATATCGACGTGGAAACGTGAAAAATGATCCAATTTTTCACTTTCGAAGATTCGTGTTTTTTAGTGTAATATGCCATTTAGAATCGATTGCGACGGGTTCTGGGTCCTGAAAACGCATAATTTTCAAGATATCAACGTGGAAACGTAAAAAATGATCTAATTTTTCATTCTCAAAAATTCGTGTTTTTCAGTGTAATATGCCATTCAGAATCGATTGCGACGGGTCCTGGGTCCTGGAAAAGCAACATCTTCGAGATATCGACGTGAAAACGTGAAAAATGATCTCATTTTTCACCTTCGAAAATTCGTGTTTTTGAGTGTAATATGCCATTTAGAATCGATTGCGACGGGTCCCGGGTCCTGGAAACGCATAATTTTTGAGATATCGACGTGGAAACGTGAAAAATGATCTAATTTTTCACCTTCGAAAATTCGTGTTTTTGAGTGTAATATGCCATTTAGAATCGTTTGCGACGGGTCCTGGGTCCTGGAAAAGCAACATCTTCGAGCCACGACGTGAAAACGTGAAAAATGATCTCATTTTTCACCTTCGAAAATTCGTGTTTTTGAGTGTAATATGCCATTTAGAATCGATTGCGACGGGTCCCGGGTCCTGGAAACGCATAATTTACGAGATATCGACGTGGAAACGTGAAAAATGATCTAATTTTTCACCTTCGAAAATTCGTGTTTTTGCGTATAATATGCCATTTAAAATCGTTTGCGATAGGTCCCGAGTCCTGGACACGCATAATTTTCGAGATATCGACGTCAAAACGTGAAGAATGATCCAATTTTTCACTTTCGAAAATCCGTGTTTTCTAGTGTAATATGCCATTTAGAATCGATTGCGACGGGTCCCGGGTCCTGAAAACGCATAATTTTTGAGAAATGGACGTGGAAACGTGAAAAATGATCTAGTTTTTCATTCTCAAAAATTCGTGTTTTTCAGTGTAATATGCCATTTAGAATTGATTGCGAAGGGTCCTGGGTCCTGAAAACACATAATTTTCAAGATATCGACGTGGAAACGTGAAAAATGATCCAATTTTTCACTTTCGAAAATGAGTGTTTTTTAGTGTAATATGCCATTTAGAATCGATTGCGACGGGTCCCGGGTCCTGAAAACGCATAATTTTCGAGATATCGACGTGGAAACGTGAAGAATGATCTAATTTTTCATTCTCAAAAATTCGTGTTGTTCAGTGTAATATGCCATTTAGAATCGATTGCGACGGGTTCTGGGTCCTGGAAACGCATAATTTTTGAGATATCGACGTGGAAACGTGAAAAATGATCTAATTTTTCACCTTCGAAAATTCGTGTTTTTGAGTGTATTATGCCATTTAGAATCTATTGCGACGGCTACCGGGTCCTGGAAACGCATAATTTTTCAGATATCGACGTGGAAACGTGAAAAATGATCCAATTTTTGACCTCCGAAAATTCGTGTTTTTGAGTGTAATATGCCATTTAGAATCGATTGCGACGGGTTCTGGGTCCTGGAAACGCATAATTTTCGAAATATCGACGTGGAAACGTGAAAAATGATCTAATTTTTCACCTTCTAAAATTCGTGTTTTTGAGTGTATTATGCCATTTAGAATCGATTGCGACGGCTACCGGGTCCTGGAAACGCATAATTTTTTAGATATCGACGTGGAAACGTGAAAAATGATCCAATTTTTCTCTTTCGAAAATTAGTGTTTTTCAGTGTAATATGCAATTTAGAATCGATTGCGACGGGTCCCGGGTCCTGAAAACGCATAATTTTCGAGATATTCACGTGGAAACGGGAAAAATGATTCAATTTTTCATTCTCAAAAATTCGTGTTTTTGAGTGTAATATGCCATTTAAAATCGTTTGCGACGGGTCCCGAGTCCTGGACACGCATAATTTTCGAGATATCGACGTCAAAACGTGAAGAATGATCCAATTTTTCACTTTCGAAAATTCGTGTTTTCTAGTGTAATATGCCATTCAGAATCGTTTGCGACGGGTTCCAGGTCCTGGAAACGCATGATTTTCAAGATATCGACGTGGAAACGTGGAAAATGATCCAATTTTTCACCGTCGAAAATTCGTGTTTTTGAGTGTAATATGCCATTTAGAATCGTTGGCGACGGGTCCCGAGTCGTGGAAACGCAAAATTTACGAGATATCGACGTGGAAACGTGAAAGATGATCCAATTTTTCACTTTCGAAAATTCGTGTTTTTGCGTGTAATATGCCATTTAAAATCGTTTGCGATAGGTCCCGAGTCCTGGACACGCATAATTTTCGAGATATCGACGTCAAAACGTGAAGAATGATCCAATTTTTCACTTTCGAAAATCCGTGTTTTCTAGTGTAATATGCCATTTGGAATCGATTGCGACGGGTCCCAGGTCCTGGAAACGCATGATTTTCAAGATATCGACGTGGAAACGTGAAAAATGATCCAATTTTTCACCGTCGAAAATTCGTGTTTTTGAGTGTAATATGCCATTTAGAATCGTTTGCGACGGGTCCCGAGTCCTGGAAACGCAAAATTTACGAGATATCGACGTGGAAACGTGAAAGATGATCCAATTTTTCACTTTCGAAAATTCGTGATTTTGAGTGTAATATGCCATTTTGAATCGATTGCGACGGGTCCCGGGTCCTGGAAACGCATAATTTTCGAGATATCGACGTGGAAACGTGAAAAATGATCCAATTTTTCACTTTCGAAAATTCGTGTTTTTGAGTGTATTATGCTATTTAAAATCGTTTGCGACGGGTCCCGAGTCCTGGACACGCATAATTTTCGAGATATCGACGTCAAAACGTGAAAAATGATCCAATTTTTCACCTTCGAAAATTCGTGTTTTTGAGTGTAATATGCCATTTAGAATCGTTTGCGACGGGTCCCGGGTCCTGGAAACGCATAATTTTCGAGATATCGACGTGGAAACGTGAAAAATGATCTAGTTTTTCATTCTCAAAAATTCGTGTTTTTCAGTGTAATATGCCATTTAGAATCGATTGCGACGGGTCCTGGCTCCTGGAAAAGCAACATCTTCGAGATATCGACGTGAAAACGTGAAAAATGATCTCATTTTTCACCTTCGAAAATTCGTGTTTTTGAGTGTTATAATCTATTTAGAATCGATTGCGACGGGTCCCGGGTCCTGAAAACGCATAATTTTCGAGATATTCACGTGGAAACGGGAAAAATGATTCAATTTTTCATTCTCAAAAATTCGTGTTTTTGAGTGTAATATGCCATTTAAAATCGTTTGCGACGGGTCCCGAGTCCTGGACACGCATAATTTTCGAGATATCGACGTCAAAACGTGAAGAATGATCCAATTTTTCACTTTCGAAAATTCGTGTTTTCTAGTGTAATATGCCATTCAGAATCGATTGCGACGGGTCCCAGGTCCTGGAAACGCATGATTTCCAAGATATCGACGTGGAAACGTGGAAAATGATCCAATTTTTCACCGTCGAAAATTCGTGTTTTTGAGTGTAATATGCCATTTAGAATCGTTGGCGACGGGTCCCGAGTCCTGGAAACGCAAAATTTACGAGATATCGACGTGGAAACGTGAAAGATGATCCAATTTTTCACTTTCGAAAATTCGTGATTTTGAGTGTAATATGCCATTTAGAATCGATTGCGACGGGTCCCGGGTCCTGGAAACGCATAATTTTTGAGATATCGACGTGGAAACGTGAAAAATGATCTAATTTTTCACCTTCGAAAATTCGTGTTTTTGAGTGTATTATGCCATTTAGAATCGATTGCGACGGCTACCGGGTCCTGGAAACGCATAATTTTTTAGATATCGACGTGGAAACGTGAAAAATGATCCAATTTTTCACTTTCGAAAATTAGTGTTTTTCAGTGTAATATGCAATTTAGAATCGATTGCGACGGGTCCCGGGTCCTGGAAACGCATAATTTTCGAGATATTGACGTGGAAACGGGAAAAATGATTTAATTTTTCATTCTCAAAAATTCGTGTGTTTGAGTGTAATATGCTATTTAAAATCGTTTGCGACGGGTCCCGAGTCCTGGACACGCATAATTTTCGAGATATCGACGTCAAAACGTGAAGAATGATCCAATTTTTCACTTTCGAAAATTCGTGTTTTCTAGTGTAATATGTCATTTAGAATCGATTGCGACGGGTCCCGGGTCCTGGAAACGCATAATTTACGAGATATCGACGTGGAAACGTGAAAAATGATCTAATTTTTCACCTTCGAAAATTCGTGTTTTTGAGTGTAATATGCCATTTAAAATCGTTCGCGACGGGTCCCGAGTCCTGGACACGCATAATTTTCGAGATATCGACGTCAAAACGTGAAGAATGATCCAATTTTTCAGTTTCGAAAATTCGTGTTTTCTAGTGTAATATGCCATTTAGAATCGATTGCGACGGGTCCCAGGTCCTGGAAACGCATGATTTTCAAGATATCGACGTGGAAACGTGAAAAATGATCCAATTTTTCACCGTCGAAAATTCGTGTTTTTGAGTGTAATATGCCATTTAGAATCGTTTGCGACGGGTCCCGAGTCCTGGAAACGCAAAATTTACGAGATATCGACGTGGAAACGTGAAAGATGATCCAATTTTTCACTTTCGAAAATTCGTGATTTTGAGTGTAATATGCCATTTTGAATCGATTGCGACGGGTCCCGGGTCCTGGAAACGCATAATTTCCGAGATATCGACGTGGAAACGTGAAAAATGATCCAATTTTTCACTTTCGAAAATTCGTGTTTTTTAGTGTAATATGCCATTTAGAATCGATTGCGACGGGTTCTGGGTCCTGAAAACGCATAATTTTCGAGATATCAACGTGGAAACGTAAAGAATGATCTAATTTTTCCTTCTCAAAAATTCGTGTTTTTCAGTGTAATATGCCATTCAGAATCGATTGCGACAGGTCCTGGGTCCTGGAAAAGCAACATGTTCGAGATATCGACGTGAAAACGTGAAAAATGATCCAATTTTTTACCTTCGAAAATTCGTGTTTTTGAGTGTTATAATCCATTTAGAATCGATTGCGACGGGTCCCGGGTGCTATAAACGCATAATTTTCGAGATATGGACGTAGAAACGTAAAAAATGATCTAATTTTTCATTATCAAAAATTCGTGTTTTTCAGTGTAATATACCATTCAGAATCGATTGCGACGGGTCCTGGGTCCTGGAAAAGCAACATTTTCGAGATATCGACGTGAGAACGTGAAAAATGATCCAATTTTTTACCTTCGAAAATTCGTGTTTTTGAGTGTTATAATCCATTTAGAATCGATTGCGACGGGTCCCGGGTCCTGGAAACGCAAAATTTACGAGATATCGACGTGGAAACGTGAAAGATGATCCAATTTTTCACTTTCGAAAATTCGTGATTTTGAGTGTAATATGCCATTTAGAATCGATTGCGACGGGTCCCGGGTCCTGGAAACGCATAATTTTTGAGATATCGACGTGGAAACGTGAAAAATGATCTAATTTTTCACCTTCGAAAATTCGTGTTTTTGAGTGTATTATGCCATTTAGAATCGATTGCGACGGCTACCGGGTCCTGGAAACGCATAATTTTTTAGATATCGACGTGGAAACGTGAAAAATGATCCAATTTTTCACTTTCGGAAATTAGTGTTTTTCAGTGTAATATGCAATTTAGAATCGATTGCGACGGGTCCCGGGTCCTGGAAACGCATAATTTTCGAGATATTGACGTGGAAACGGGAAAAATGATTTAATTTTTCATTCTCAAAAATTCGTGTGTTTGAGTGTAATATGCTATTTAAAATCGTTTGCGACGGGTCCCGAGTCCTGGACACGCATAATTTTCGAGATATCGACGTCAAAACGTGAAGAATGATCCAATTTTTCACTTTCGAAAATTCGTGTTTTCTAGTGTAATATGTCATTTAGAATCGATTGCGACGGGTCCCGGGTCCTGGAAACGCATAATTTACGAGATATCGACGTGGAAACGTGAAAAATGATCTAATTTTTCACCTTCGAAAATTCGTGTTTTTGAGTGTAATATGCCATTTAAAATCGTTCGCGACGGGTCCCGAGTCCTGGACACGCATAATTTTCGAGATATCGACGTCAAAACGTGAAGAATGATCCAATTTTTCACTTTCGAAAATTCGTGTTTTCTAGTGTAATATGCCATTTAGAATCGATTGCGACGGGTCCCAGGTCCTGGAAACGCATGATTTTCAAGATATCGACGTGGAAACGTGAAAAATGATCCAATTTTTCACCGTCGAAAATTCGTGTTTTTGAGTGTAATATGCCATTTAGAATCGTTTGCGACGGGTCCCGAGTCCTGGAAACGCAAAATTTACGAGATATCGACGTGGAAACGTGAAAGATGATCCAATTTTTCACTTTCGAAAATTCGTGATTTTGAGTGTAATATGCCATTTTGAATCGATTGCGACGGGTCCCGGGTCCTGGAAACGCATAATTTCCGAGATATCGACGTGGAAACGTGAAAAATGATCCAATTTTTCACTTTCGAAAATTCGTGTTTTTTAGTGTAATATGCCATTTAGAATCGATTGCGACGGGTTCTGGGTCCTGAAAACGCATAATTTTCGAGATATCAACGTGGAAACGTAAAGAATGATCTAATTTTTCCTTCTCAAAAATTCGTGTTTTTCAGTGTAATATGCCATTCAGAATCGATTGCGACAGGTCCTGGGTCCTGGAAAAGCAACATTTTCGAGATATCGACGTGAAAACGTGAAAAATGATCCAATTTTTTACCTTCGAAAATTCGTGTTTTTGAGTGTTATAATCCATTTAGAATCGATTGCGACGGGTCCCGGGTGCTATAAACGCATAATTTTCGAGATATGGACGTAGAAACGTAAAAAATGATCTAATTTTTCATTATCAAAAATTCGTGTTTTTCAGTGTAATATACCATTCAGAATCGATTGCGACGGGTCCTGGGTCCTGGAAAAGCAACATTTTCGAGATATCGACGTGAGAACGTGAAAAATGATCCAATTTTTTACCTTCGAAAATTCGTGTTTTGAGTGTTATAATCCATTTAGAATCGATTGCGACGGGTCCCGGGTCCTGAAAACGCATAATTTTTGAGATATGGACGTGGAAACGTGAAAAATGATCTAGTTTTTCATTCTCAAAAATTCGTGTTTTTGAGTGTATTATGCCATTTAGAATCGATTGCGACGGCTAACGGGTCCTGGAAACGCATAATTTTTTAGATATCGACGTGGAAACGTGAAAAATGATCCAATTTTTCACTTTCGAAAATTAGTGTTTTGCAGTGTAATATGCAATTTAGAATCGATTGCGACGGGTCCCGGGTCCTGGAAACGCATAATTTTCGAGATATTGACGTGGAAACGGGAAAAATGATTTAATTTTTCATTCTCAAAAATTCGTGTTTTTGAGTGTAATATGCTATTTAAAATCGTTTGCGACGGGTCCCGAGTCCTGGACACGCATAATTTTCGAGATATCGACGTCAAAACGTGAAGAATGATCCAATTTTTCACTTTCGAAAATTCGTGTTTTTCAGTGTAATATGCAATTTAGAATCGATTGCGACGGGTCCCAGGTCCTGGAAACGCATGATTTTCAAGATATCGACGTGGAAACGTGAAAAATCATCTAATTTTTCACCTTCGAAAATTCGTGTTTTTGAGTGTAATATGCCATTTAGAATCGTTTGCGACGGGTCCCGGGTCCTGGAAACGCATAATTCACGAGATATCGACGTGGAAACGTGAAAAATGATCTAATTTTTCACCTTCGAAAATTCGTGTTTTTGAGTGTATCATGCCATTTAGAATTGATTGCGACGGGTCCTGGGTCCTGGAAACACATAATTTTCAAGATATCGACGTGGAAACGTGAAAAATGATCCAATTTTTCACTTTCGAAAATGAGTGTTTTTTAGTGTAATATGCCATTTAGAATCGATTGCGACGGGTCCCGGGTGCTGAAAACGCATAATTTTCGAAATATCGACGTGGAAACGTGAAAAATGATCTAATTTTTCATTCTTAAAAATTCGTGTTTTTCAGTGTAATATGCCATTTAGAATCGATTGCGACGGGTTCTGGGTCCTGGAAACGCATAATTTTCGAGATATCGACGTGGAAACGTGAAAAATGTTCTAATTTTTCACCTTCGAAAATTCGTGTTTTTGAGTGTATTATGCTATTTAAAATCGTTTGCGACGGGTCCCGAGTCCTGGACACGCATAATTTTCGAGATATCGACGTTAAAACGTGAAGAATGATCCAATTTTTCACTTTCGAAAATTCGTGTTTTCTAGTGTAATATGCCATTTAGAATCGATTGCGACCGGTCCCAGGTCCTGGAAACGCATGATTCTCAAGATATCGACGTGGAAACGTGAAAAATGATCCAATTTTTCACCTTCGAAAATTCGTGTTTTTGAGTGTAATATGCCATTTAGAATCGTTTGCGACGGGTCCCGGGTCCTGGAAACGCATAATTTTCGAGATATTGGCGTGGAAACGGGAAAAATGATTTAATTTTTCATTCTCAAAAATTCGTGTTTTTGAGTGTAATATGCTATTTAAAATCGTTTGCGACGGGTTCCGAGTCCTGGACACGCATAATTTTCGAGATATCGACGTGAAAACGTGAAAAATGATCCAATTTTTTACCTTCGAAAATTCGTGTTTTTGAGTGTTATAATCCATTTAGAATCGATTGCGACGGGTCCCGGGTCCTGAGAACGCATAATTTTCGAGATATGGACGTGGAAACGTGAAAAATGATCTAGTTTTTCATTCTCAAAAATTCGTGTTTTTCAGTGTAATATGCCATTTAGAATTGATTGCGAAGGGTCCTGGGTCCTGGAAACACATAATTTTCAAGATATCGACGTGGAAACGTGAAAAATGATCCAATTTTTCACTTTCGAAAATGAGTGTTTTTTAGTGTAATATGCCATTTAGAATCGATTGCGACGGGTCCCGGGTCCTAAAGACGCATAATTTTCGAGATATCGACGTGGAAACGTGAAGAATGATCTAATTTTTCATTCTCAAAAATTCGTGTTGTTCAGTGTAATATGCCATTTAGAATCGATTGCGACGGGTTCTGGGTCCTGGAAACGGATAATTTTTGAGATATCGACGTGGAAACGTGAAAAATGATCTAATTTTTCACCTTCGAAAATTCGTGTTTTTGAGTGTATTATGCCATTTAGAATCGATTGCGACGGCTATCGGGTCCTGGAAACGCATAATTTTTTAGATATCGACGTGGAAACGTGAAAAATGATCCAATTTTTCACTTTCGAAAATTAGTGTTTTTCAGTGTAATATGCAATTTAGAATCGATCGCGACGGGTCCCGGGTCCTGAAAACGCATAATTTTCGAGATATTGACGTGGAAACGGGAAAAATGATTTAATTTTTCATTCTCAAAAATTCGTGTTTTTGAGTGTAATATGCCATTTAAAATCGTTTGCGACGGGTCCCGAGTCCTGGACACGCATAATTTTCGAGATATCGACGTCAAAACGTGAAGAATGATCCAATTTTTCACTTTCGAAAATTCGTGTTTTCTAGTGTAATAAGCCATTCAGAATCGATTGCGACGGGTCCCAGGTCCTGGAAACGCATGATTTTCAAGATATCGACGTGGAAACGTGGAAAATGATCCAATTTTTCACCGTCGAAAATTCGTGTTTTTGAGTGTAATATGCCATTTAGAATCGTTGGCGACGGGTCCCGAGTCCTGGAAACGCAAAATTTACGAGATATCGACGTGGAAACGTGAAAGATGATCCAATTTTTCACTTTCGAAAATTCGTGATTTTGAGTGTAATATGCCATTTTGAATCGATTGCGACGGGTCCCGGGTCCTGGAAACGCATAATTTTCGAGATATCGACGTGGAAACGTGAAAAATGATCCAATTTTTCACTTTCGAAAATTCGTGTTTTTAGTGTAATATGCCATTTAGAATCGATTGCGACGGGTTCTGGGTCCTGAAAACGCATAATTTTCGAGATATCAACGTGGAAACGTAAAAAATGATCTAATTTTTCATTCTCAAAAATTCGTGTTTTTCAGTGTAATATGCCATTCAGAATCGATTGCGACGGGTCCTGGGTCCTGGAAAAGCAACATCTTCGAGATATCGACGTGAAAACGTGAAAAATGATCTCATTTTCCACCTTCGAAAATTCGTGTTTTTGAGTGTAATATGCCATTTAGAATCGATTGCGACGGGTCCCGGGTCCTGGAAACGCATAATTTTTGAGATATCGACGTGGAAACGTGAAAAATGATCTAATTTTTCACCTTCGAAAATTCGTGTTTTTGAGTGTATTATGCCATTTAGAATCGATTGCGACGGCTACCGGGTCCTGGAAACGCATAATTTTTTAGATATCGACGTGGAAACGTGAAAAATGATCCAATTTTTCACTTTCGAAAATTAGTGTTTTTCAGTGTAATATGCAATTTAGAATCGATTGCGACGGGTCCCGGGTCCTGGAAACGCATAATTTTCGAGATATTGACGTGGAAACGTGAAAAATTATCTAATTTTTCACCATCGAAAATTCGTGTTTTTGAGTGTAATATGCCATTTAAAATCGTTTGCGACGGGTCCCGAGTCCTGGACACGCATAATTTTCGAGATATCGACGTCAAAATGTGAAGAATGATCCAATTTTTCACTTTCGAAAATTCGTGTTTTCTAGTGTAATATGCCATTTAGAATCGATTGCGACGGGTCCCGGGTCCTGGAAACGCATGATTTTCAAGATATCGACGTGGAAACGTGAAAAATGATCCAATTTTTCACCGTCGAAAATTCGTGTTTCTGAGTGTAATATGCCATTTAGAATCGTTTGCGACGGGTCCCGAGTCCTGGAAACGCAAAATTTACGAGATATCGACGTGGAAACGTGAAAGATGATCCAATTTTTCACTTTCGAAAATTCGTGATTTTGAGTGTAATATGCCATTTTGAATCGATTGCGACGGGTCCCGGGTCCTGGAAACGCATAATTTTCGAGATATCGACGTGGAAACGTGAAAAATGATCCAATTTTTCACTTCCGAAAATTCGTGTTTTTTAGTGTAATATACCATTTAGAATCGATTGCGACGGGTTCTGGGTCCTGTAAACGCATAATTTTCGAGATATCAACGTGAAAACGTAAAAAATGATCTAATTTTTCATTCTCGAAGATTCGTGTTTTTCAGTGTAATATGCCATTCAGAATCGATTGCGACGGGTCCTGGGTCCTGGAAAAGCAACATTTTCGAGATATCGACGTGAAAACGTGAAAAATGATCCAATTTTTTACCTTCGAAAATTCGTGTTTTTGAGTATTATAATCCATTTAGAATCGATTGCGACGGGTCCCGGGTGCTATAAACGCATAATTTTCGAGATATGGACGTAGAAACGTAAAAAATGATCTAATTTTTCATTCTCAAAAATTCGTGTTTTTCAGTGTAATATACCATTCAGAATCGATTGCGACGGGTCCTGGGTCCTGGAAAAGCAACATTTTCGAGATATCGACGTGAGAACGTGAAAAATGATCCAATTTTTTACCTTCGAAAATTCGTGTTCTTGAGTGTTATAATCCATTTAGAATCGATTGCGACGGGTCCCGGGTCCTGAAAACGCATAATTTTTGAGATATGGACGTGGAAACGTGAAAAATGATCTAGTTTTTCATTCTCAAAAATTCGTGTTTTTGAGTGTATTATGCCATTTAGAATCGATTGCGACGGCTACCGGGTCCTGGAAACGCATAATTTTTTAGATATCGACGTGGAAACGTGAAAAATGATCCAATTTTTCACTTTCGAAAATTAGTGTTTTGCAGTGTAATATGCAATTTAGAATCGATTGCGACGGGTCCCGGGTCCTGGAAACGCATAATTTTCGAGATATTGACGTGGAAACGGGAAAAATGATTTAATTTTTCATTCTCAAAAATTCGTGTTTTTGAGTGTAATATGCTATTTAAAATCGTTTGCGACGGGTCCCGAGTCCTGGACACGCATAATTTTCGAGATATCGACGTCAAAACGTGAAGAATGATCCAATTTTTCACTTTCGAAAATTCGTGTTTTTCAGTGTAATATGCAATTTAGAATCGATTGCGACGGGTCCCAGGTCCTGGAAACGCATGATTTTCAAGATATCGACGTGGAAACGTGAAAAATCATCTAATTTTTCACCTTCGAAAATTCGTGTTTTTGAGTGTAATATGCCATTTAGAATCGTTTGCGACGGGTCCCGGGTCCTGGAAACGCATAATTCACGAGATATCGACGTGGAAACGTGAAAAATGATCTAATTTTTCACCTTCGAAAATTCGTGTTTTTGAGTGTATCATGCCATTTAGAATTGATTGCGACGGGTCCTGGGTCCTGGAAACACATAATTTTCAAGATATCGACGTGGAAACGTGAAAAATGATCCAATTTTTCACTTTCGAAAATGAGTGTTTTTTAGTGTAATATGCCATTTAGAATCGATTGCGACGGGTCCCGGGTGCTGAAAACGCATAATTTTCGAAATATCGACGTGGAAACGTGAAAAATGATCTAATTTTTCATTCTTAAAAATTCGTGTTTTTCAGTGTAATATGCCATTTAGAATCGATTGCGACGGGTTCTGGGTCCTGGAAACGCATAATTTTCGAGATATCGACGTGGAAACGTGAAAAATGTTCTAATTTTTCACCTTCGAAAATTCGTGTTTTTGAGTGTATTATGCTATTTAAAATCGTTTGCGACGGGTCCCGAGTCCTGGACACGCATAATTTTCGAGATATCGACGTTAAAACGTGAAGAATAATCCAATTTTTCACTTTCGAAAATTCGTGTTTTCTAGTGTAATATGCCATTTAGAATCGATTGCGACCGGTCCCAGGTCCTGGAAACGCATGATTCTCAAGATATCGACGTGGAAACGTGAAAAATGATCCAATTTTTCACCTTCGAAAATTCGTGTTTTTGAGTGTAATATGCCATTTAGAATCGTTTGCGACGGGTCCCGGGTCCTGGAAACGCATAATTTTCGAGATATTGACGTGGAAACGGGAAAAATGATTTAATTTTTCATTCTCAAAAATTCGTGTTTTTGAGTGTAATATGCTATTTAAAATCGTTTGCGACGGGTCCCGAGTCCTGGACACGCATAATTTTCGAGATATCGACGTGAAAACGTGAAAAATGATCCAATTTTTTACCTTCGAAAATTCGTGTTTTTGAGTGTTATAATCCATTTAGAATCGATTGCGACGGGTCCCGGGTCCTGAGAACGCATAATTTTCGAGATATGGACGTGGAAACGTGAAAAATGATCTAGTTTTTCATTCTCAAAAATTCGTGTTTTTCAGTGTAATATGCCATTTAGAATTGATTGCGAAGGGTCCTGGGTCCTGGAAACACATAATTTTCAAGATATCGACGTGGAAACGTGAAAAATGATCCAATTTTTCACTTTCGAAAATGAGTGTTTTTTAGTGTAATATGCCATTTAGAATCGATTGCGACGGGTCCCGGGTCCTAAAGACGCATAATTTTCGAGATATCGACGTGGAAACGTGAAGAATGATCTAATTTTTCATTCTCAAAAATTCGTGTTGTTCAGTGTAATATGCCATTTAGAATCGATTGCGACGGGTTCTGGGTCCTGGAAACGGATAATTTTTGAGATATCGACGTGGAAACGTGAAAAATGATCTAATTTTTCACCTTCGAAAATTCGTGTTTTTGAGTGTATTATGCCATTTAGAATCGATTGCGACGGCTATCGGGTCCTGGAAACGCATAATTTTTTAGATATCGACGTGGAAACGTGAAAAATGATCCAATTTTTCACTTTCGAAAATTAGTGTTTTTCAGTGTAATATGCAATTTAGAATCGATCGCGACGGGTCCCGGGTCCTGAAAACGCATAATTTTCGAGATATTGACGTGGAAACGGGAAAAATGATTTAATTTTTCATTCTCAAAAATTCGTGTTTTTGAGTGTAATATGCCATTTAAAATCGTTTGCGACGGGTCCCGAGTCCTGGACACGCATAATTTTCGAGATATCGACGTCAAAACGTGAAGAATGATCCAATTTTTCACTTTCGAAAATTCGTGTTTTCTAGTGTAATAAGCCATTCAGAATCGATTGCGACGGGTCCCAGGTCCTGGAAACGCATGATTTCCAAGATATCGACGTGGAAACGTGGAAAATGATCCAATTTTTCACCGTCGAAAATTCGTGTTTTTGAGTGTAATATGCCATTTAGAATCGTTGGCGACGGGTCCCGAGTCCTGGAAACGCAAAATTTACGAGATATCGACGTGGAAACGTGAAAGATGATCCAATTTTTCACTTTCGAAAATTCGTGATTTTGAGTGTAATATGCCATTTTGAATCGATTGCGACGGGTCCCGGGTCCTGGAAACGCATAATTTTCGAGATATCGACGTGGAAACGTGAAAAATGATCCAATTTTTCACTTTCGAAAATTCGTGTTTTTTAGTGTAATATGCCATTTAGAATCGATTGCGACGGGTTCTGGGTCCTGAAAACGCATAATTTTCGAGATATCAACGTGGAAACGTAAAAAATGATCTAATTTTTCATTCTCAAAAATTCGTGTTTTTCAGTGTAATATGCCATTCAGAATCGATTGCGACGGGTCCTGGGTCCTGGAAAAGCAACATCTTCGAGATATCGACGTGAAAACGTGAAAAATGATCTCATTTTCCACCTTCGAAAATTCGTGTTTTTGAGTGTAATATGCCATTTAGAATCGATTGCGACGGGTCCCGGGTCCTGGAAACGCATAATTTTTGAGATATCGACGTGGAAACGTGAAAAATGATCTAATTTTTCACCTTCGAAAATTCGTGTTTTTGAGTGTATTATGCCATTTAGAATCGATTGCGACGGCTACCGGGTCCTGGAAACGCATAATTTTTTAGATATCGACGTGGAAACGTGAAAAATGATCCAATTTTTCACTTTCGAAAATTAGTGTTTTTCAGTGTAATATGCAATTTAGAATCGATTGCGACGGGTCCCGGGTCCTGGAAACGCATAATTTTCGAGATATTGACGTGGAAACGTGAAAAATTATCTAATTTTTCACCATCGAAAATTCGTGTTTTTGAGTGTAATATGCCATTTAAAATCGTTTGCGACGGGTCCCGAGTCCTGGACACGCATAATTTTCGAGATATCGACGTCAAAATGTGAAGAATGATCCAATTTTTCACTTTCGAAAATTCGTGTTTTCTAGTGTAATATGCCATTTAGAATCGATTGCGACGGGTCCCGGGTCCTGGAAACGCATGATTTTCAAGATATCGACGTGGAAACGTGAAAAATGATCCAATTTTTCACCGTCGAAAATTCGTGTTTCTGAGTGTAATATGCCATTTAGAATCGTTTGCGACGGGTCCCGAGTCCTGGAAACGCAAAATTTACGAGATATCGACGTGGAAACGTGAAAGATGATCCAATTTTTCACTTTCGAAAATTCGTGATTTTGAGTGTAATATGCCATTTTGAATCGATTGCGACGGGTCCCGGGTCCTGGAAACGCATAATTTTCGAGATATCGACGTGGAAACGTGAAAAATGATCCAATTTTTCACTTCCGAAAATTCGTGTTTTTTAGTGTAATATACCATTTAGAATCGATTGCGACGGGTTCTGGGTCCTGAAAACGCATAATTTTCGAGATATCAACGTGGAAACGTAAAAAATGATCTAATTTTTCATTCTCGAAGATTCGTGTTTTTCAGTGTAATATGCCATTCAGAATCGATTGCGACGGGTCCTGGGTCCTGGAAAAGCAACATTTTCGAGATATCGACGTGAAAACGTGAAAAATGATCCAATTTTTTACCTTCGAAAATTCGTGTTTTTGAGTATTATAATCCATTTAGAATCGATTGCGACGGGTCCCGGGTGCTATAAACGCATAATTTTCGAGATATGGACGTAGAAACGTAAAAAATGATCTAATTTTTCATTCTCAAAAATTCGTGTTTTTCAGTGTAATATGCCATTCAGAATCGATTGCGACGGGTCCTGGGTCCTGAAAAAGCAACATTTTCGAGATATCGACGTGAAAACGTGAAAAATGATTCAATTTTTTACCTTCGAAAATTCGTGTTTTTGAGTGTTATAATCCATTTAGAATCGATTGCGACGGGTCCCGGGTCCTGAGAACGCATAATTTTCGAGATATGGACGTGGAAACGTGAAAAATGATCTAGTTTTTCATTCTCAAAAATTCGTGTTTTTCAGTGTAATATGCCATTTAGAATTGATTGCGAAGGGTCCTGGGTCCTGGAAACACATAATTTTCAAGATATCGACGTGGAAACGTGAAAAATGATCCAATTTTTCACTTTCGAAAATGAGTGTTTTTTAGTGTAATATGCCATTTAGAATCGATTGCGACGGGTCCCGGGTCCTGAAGACGCATAATTTTCGAGATATCGACGTGGAAACGTGAAGAATGATCTAATTTTTCATTCTCAAAAATTCGTGTTGTTCAGTGTAATATGCCATTTAGAATCGATTGCGACGGGTTCTGGGTCCTGGAAACGGATAATTTTTGAGATATCGACGTGGAAACGTGAAAAATGATCTAATTTTTCACCTTCGAAAATTCGTGTTTTTGAGTGTATTATGCCATTTAGAATCGATTGCGACGGCTATCGGGTCCTGGAAACGCATAATTTTTTAGATATCGACGTGGAAACGTGAAAAATGATCCAATTTTTCACTTTCGAAAATTAGTGTTTTTCAGTGTAATATGCAATTTAGAATCGATCGCGACGGGTCCCGGGTCCTGAAAACGCATAATTTTCGAGATATTGACGTGGAAACGGGAAAAATGATTTAATTTTTCATTCTCAAAAATTCGTGTTTTTGAGTGTAATATGCCATTTAAAATCGTTTGCGACGGGTCCCGAGTCCTGGACACGCGTAATTTTCGAGATATCGACGTCAAAACGTGAAAAATGATCCAATTTTTCACTTTCGAAAATTAGTGTTTTTCAGTGTAATATGCAATTTAGAATCGATTGCGACGGGTCCCGGGTCCTGAAAACGCATAATTTTCGAGATATTGACGTGGAAACGGGAAAAATGATTTAATTTTTCATTCTCAAAAATTCGTGTTTTTGAGTGTAATATGCCATTTAAAATCGTTTGCGACGGGTCCCGAGTCCTGGACACGCATAATTTTCGAGATATCGATGTCAAAACGTGAAGAATGATCCAATTCTTCACTTTCGAAAATTCGTGTTTTCTAGTGTAATATGCCATTTAGAATCGATTGCGACGGGTCCCAGGTCCTGGAAACGCATGATTTTCAAGATATCGACGTGGAAACGTGAAAAATGATCCAATTTTTCACCTTCGAAAATTCGTGTTTTTGAGTGTAATATGCCATTTAGAATCGTTTGCGACGGGTCCCGGGTCCTGGAAACGCATAATTTACGAGATATCGACGTGGAAACGTGAAAAATGATCTAATTTTTCACCTTCGAAAATTCGTGTTTTTGAGTGTATCATGCCATTTAGAATTGATTGCGACGGGTCCTGGGTCCTGGAAACACATAATTTTCGAGATATCGACGTGGAAACGTGAAAAATGATCTAATTTTTCACCTTCGAAAATTCGTGTTTTTGAGTGTAATATGCCATTTAGAATCGTTTGCGACGGGTCCCGAGTCCTGGAAACGCAAAATTTACGAGATATCGACGTGGAAACGTGAAAGATGATCCAATTTTTCATTTTCGAAAATTCGTGATTTTGAGTGTAATATGCCATTTTGAACGGATTGCGACGGGTCCCGGGTCCTGGAAACGCATAATTTTCGAGATATCGACGTGGAAACGTGAAAAATGATCCAATTTTTCACTTTCGAAAATTCGTGTTTTTTAGTGTAATATGCCATTTAGAATCGTTTGCGACGGGTCCCGGGTCCTGGAAACGCATAATTTACGAGATATCGACGTGGAAACGTGAAAAATGATTTAATTTTTCACCTTCGAAAATTCGTGTTTTTGAGTGTATCATGCCATTTAGAATTGATTGCGACGGGTCCTGGGTCCTGGAAACACATGATTTTCAAGATATCGACGTGGAAACGTGAAAAATGATCCAATTTTTCACTTTCGAAAATGAGTGTTTTTTAGTGTAATATGCCATTTAGAATCGATTGCGACGGGTCCCGGGTCCTGAAAACGCATAATTTTCGAGATATCGACGTGGAAACGTGAAAAATGATCTAATTTTTCTTTCTCAAAAATTCGTGTTTTTCAGTGTAATATGCCATTTAGAATCGATTGCGACGGGTTCTGGGTCCTGGAAACGCATCATTTTCGAGATATCGACGTGAAAACGTGAAAAATGATCTAATTTTTCACCTTCGAAAATTCGTGTTTTTGAGTGTATTATGCCATTTAGAATCGATTGCGACGGCTACCGGGTCCTGGAAACGCATAATTTTTTAGATATCGACGTGGAAACGTGAAAAATGATCCAATTTTTCACTTTCGAAAATTAGTGTTTTTCAGTGTAATATGCAATTTAGAATCGATTGCGACGGGTCCCGGGTCCTGAAAACGCATAATTTTCGAGATATTGACGTGGAAACGGGAAAAATGATTTGATTTTTCATTCTCAAGAATTCGTGTTTTTGAGTGTAATATGCCATTTAAAATCGTTTGCGACGGGTCCCGAGTCCTGGACACGTATAATTTTCGAGATATCGACGTCAAAACGTGAGGAATGATCCAATTTTTCACTTTCGAAAATTCGTGTTTTCTAGTGTAATATGCCATTCAGAATCGATTGCGACGGGTCCCAGGTCCTGGAAACGCATGATTTTCAAGATATCGACGTGGAAACGTGAAAAATGATCTAATTTTTCATTCTCAAAAATTCGTGTTTTTCAGTGTAATATGCCATTTAGAATCGATTGCGACGGGTTCTGGGTCCTGGAAACGCATAATTTTCGAGATATCGACGTGGAAACGTGAAAAATGATCTAATTTTTCACCTTCGAAAATTCGTGTTTTTGAGTGTATTATGCCATTTAGAATCGATTGCGACGGCTACCGGGTCCTGGAAACGCATAATTTTTTAGATATCGACGTGGAAACGTGAAAAATGATCCAATTTTTCACTTTCGAAAATTAGTGTTTTTCAGTGTAATATGCAATTTAGAATCGATTGCGACGGGTCCCGGGTCCTGAAAACGCATAATTTTCGAGATATTGACGTGGAAACGGGAAAAATGATTTGATTTTCCATTCTCAAGAATTCGTGTTTTTGAGTGTAATATGCCATTTAAAATCGTTTGCGACGGGTCCCGAGTCCTGGACACGTATAATTTTCGAGATATCGACGTCAAAACGTGAAGAATGATCCAATTTTTCACTTTCGAAAATTCGTGTTTTCTAGTGTAATATGCCATTTAGAATCGATTGCGACGGGTCCCAGGTCCTGGAAACGCATGATTTTCAAGATATCGACGTGGAAACGTGAAAAATGATCCAATTTTTCACCTTCGAAAATTCGTGTTTTTGAGTGTAATATGCCATTTAGAATCGTTTGCGACGGGTCCCGGGTCCTGGAAACGCATAATTTACGAGATATCGACGTGGAAACGTGAAAAATGATCTAATTTTTCACCTTCGAAAATTCGTGTTTTTGAGTGTATCATGCCATTTAGAATTGATTGCGACGGGTCCTGGGTCCTGGAAACACATAATTTTCGAGATATCGACGTGGAAACGTGAAAAATGATCTAATTTTTCACCTTCGAAAATTCGTGTTTTTGAGTGTAATATGCCATTTAGAATCGTTTGCGACGGGTCCCGAGTCCTGGAAACGCAAAATTTACGAGATATCGACGTGGAAACGTGAAAGATGATCCAATTTTTCATTTTCGAAAATTCGTGATTTTGAGTGTAATATGCCATTTTGAACGGATTGCGACGGGTCCCGGGTCCTGGAAACGCATAATTTTCGAGATATCGACGTGGAAACGTGAAAAATGATCCAATTTTTCACTTTCGAAAATTCGTGTTTTTTAGTGTAATATGCCATTTAGAATCGTTTGCGACGGGTCCCGGGTCCTGGAAACGCATAATTTACGAGATATCGACGTGGAAACGTGAAAAATGATTTAATTTTTCACCTTCGAAAATTCGTGTTTTTGAGTGTATCATGCCATTTAGAATTGATTGCGACGGGTCCTGGGTCCTGGAAACACATGATTTTCAAGATATCGACGTGGAAACGTGAAAAATGATCCAATTTTTCACTTTCGAAAATGAGTGTTTTTTAGTGTAATATGCCATTTAGAATCGATTGCGACGGGTCCCGGGTCCTGAAAACGCATGATTTTCGAGATATCGACGTGGAAACGTGAAAAATGATCTAATTTTTCATTCTCAAAAATTCGTGTTTTTCAGTGTAATATGCCATTTAGAATCGATTGCGACGGGTTCTGGGTCCTGGAAACGCATAATTTTCGAGATATCGACGTGGAAACGTGAAAAATGATCTAATTTTTCACCTTCGAAAATTCGTGTTTTTGAGTGTATTATGCCATTTAGAATCGATTGCGACGGCTACCGGGTCCTGGAAACGCATAATTTTTTAGATATCGACGTGGAAACGTGAAAAATGATCCAATTTTTCACTTTCGAAAATTAGTGTTTTTCAGTGTAATATGCAATTTAGAATCGATTGCGACGGGTCCCGGGTCCTGAAAACGCATAATTTTCGAGATATTGACGTGGAAACGGGAAAAATGATTTGATTTTTCATTCTCAAGAATTCGTGTTTTTGAGTGTAATATGCCATTTAAAATCGTTTGCGACGGGTCCCGAGTCCTGAACACGTATAATTTTCGAGATATCGACGTCAAAACGTGAAGAATGATCCAATTTTTCACTTTCGAAAATTCGTGTTTTCTAGTGTAATATGCCATTCAGAATCGATTGCGACGGGTCCCAGGTCCTGGAAACGCATGATTTTCAAGATATCGACGTGGAAACGTGAAAAATGATCTAATTTTTCATTCTCAAAAATTCGTGTTTTTCAGTGTAATATGCCATTTAGAATCGATTGCGACGGGTTCTGGGTCCTGGAAACGCATAATTTTCGAGATATCGACGTGGAAACGTGAAAAATGATCTAATTTTTCACCTTCGAAAATTCGTGTTTTTGAGTGTATTATGCCATTTAGAATCGATTGCGACGGCTACCGGGTCCTGGAAACGCATAATTTTTCAGATATCGACGTGGAAACGTGAAAAATGATCCAATTTTTCACTTTCGAAAATTAGTGTTTTTCAGTGTAATATGCAATTTAGAATCGATTGCGACGGGTCCCGGGTCCTGAAAACGCATAATTTTCGAGATATTGACGTGGAAACGGGAAAAATGATTCAATTTTTCATTCTCAAAAATTCGTGTTTTTGAGTGTAATATGCCATTTAAAATCGTTTGCGACGGGTCCCGAGTCCTGGACACGCATAATTTTCGAGATATCGATGTCAAAACGTGAAGAATGATCCAATTCTTCACTTTCGAAAATTCGTGTTTTCTAGTGTAATATGCCATTTAGAATCGATTGCGACGGGTCCCAGGTCCTGGAAACACATGATTTTCAAGATATCGACGTGGAAACGTGAAAAATGATCCAATTTTTCACTTTCGAAAATGAGTGTTTTTTAGTGTAATATGCCATTTAGAATCGATTGCGACGGGTCCCGGGTCCTGAAAACGCATAATTTTCGAGATATCGACGTGGAAACGTGAAAAATGATCTAATTTTTCATTCTCAAAAATTCGTGTTTTTCAGTGTAATATGCCATTTAGAATCGATTGCGACGGGTTCTGGGTCCTGGAAACGCATAATTTTCGAGATATCGACGTGGAAACGTGAAAAATGATCTAATTTTTCACCTTCGAAAATTCGTGTTTTTGAGTGTATTATGCCATTTAGAATCGATTGCGACGGCTACCGGGTCCTGGAAACGCATAATTTTTTAGATATCGACGTGGAAACGTGAAAAATGATCCAATTTTTCACTTTCGAAAATTAGTGTTTTTCAGTGTAATATGCAATTTAGAATCGATTGCGACGGGTCCCGGGTCCTGAAAACGCATAATTTTCGAGATATTGACGTGGAAACGGGAAAAATGATTTGATTTTTCATTCTCAAGAATTCGTGTTTTTGAGTGTAATATGCCATTTAAAATCGTTTGCGACGGGTCCCGAGTCCTGGACACGTATAATTTTCGAGATATCGACGTCAAAACGTGAGGAATGATCCAATTTTTCACTTTCGAAAATTCGTGTTTTCTAGTGTAATATGCCATTCAGAATCGATTGCGACGGGTCCCAGGTCCTGGAAACGCATAATTTTCAAGATATCGACGTGGAAACGTGAAAAATGATCTAATTTTTCATTCTCAAAAATTCGTGTTTTTCAGTGTAATATGCCATTAAGAATCGATTGCGACGGGTTCTGGGTCCTGGAAACGCATAATTTTCGAGATATCGACGTGGAAACGTGAAAAATGATCTAATTTTTCACCTTCGAAAATTCGTGTTTTTGAGTGTATTATGCCATTTAGAATCGATTGCGACGGCTACCGGGTCCTGGAAACGCATAATTTTTTAGATATCGACGTGGAAACGTGAAAAATGATCCAATTTTTCACTTTCGAAAATCAGTGTTTTTCAGTGTAATATGCAATTTAGAATCGATTGCGACGGGTCCCGGGTCCTGAAAACGCATAATTTCCGAGATATTGACGTGGAAACGGGAAAAATGATTTGATTTTCCATTCTCAAGAATTCGTGTTTTTGAGTGTAATATGCCATTTAAAATCGTTTGCGACGGGTCCCGAGTCCTGGACACGTATAATTTTCGAGATATCGACGTCAAAACGTGAAGAATGATCCAATTTTTCACTTTCGAAAATTCGTGTTTTCTAGTGTAATATGCCATTTAGAATCGATTGCGACGGGTCCCAGGTCCTGGAAACGCATGATTTTCAAGATATCGACGTGGAAACGTGAAAAATGATCCAATTTTTCACCTTCGAAAATTCGTGTTTTTGAGTGTAATATGCCATTTAGAATCGTTTGCGACGGGTCCCGGGTCCTGGAAACGCATAATTTACGAGATATCGACGTGGAAACGTGAAAAATGATCTAATTTTTCACCTTCGAAAATTCGTGTTTTTGAGTGTATCATGCCATTTAGAATTGATTGCGACGGGTCCTGGGTCCTGGAAACACATAATTTTCGAGATATCGACGTGGAAACGTGAAAAATGATCTAATTTTTCACCTTCGAAAATTCGTGTTTTTGAGTGTAATATGCCATTTAGAATCGTTTGCGACGGGTCCCGAGTCCTGGAAACGCAAAATTTACGAGATATCGACGTGGAAACGTGAAAGATGATCCAATTTTTCATTTTCGAAAATTCGTGATTTTGAGTGTAATATGCCATTTTGAACGGATTGCGACGGGTCCCGGGTCCTGGAAACGCATAATTTTCGAGATATCGACGTGGAAACGTGAAAAATGATCCAATTTTTCACTTTCGAAAATTCGTGTTTTTTAGTGTAATATGCCATTTAGAATCGTTTGCGACGGGTCCCGGGTCCTGGAAACGCATAATTTACGAGATATCGACGTGGAAACGTGAAAAATGATTTAATTTTTCACCTTCGAAAATTCGTGTTTTTGAGTGTATCATGCCATTTAGAATTGATTGCGACGGGTCCTGGGTCCTGGAAACACATGATTTTCAAGATATCGACGTGGAAACGTGAAAAATGATCCAATTTTTCACTTTCGAAAATGAGTGTTTTTTAGTGTAATATGCCATTTAGAATCGATTGCGACGGGTCCCGGGTCCTGAAAACGCATAATTTTCGAGATATCGACGTGGAAACGTGAAAAATGATCTAATTTTTCATTCTCAAAAATTCGTGTTTTTCAGTGTAATATGCCATTTAGAATCGATTGCGACGGGTTCTGGGTCCTGGAAACGCATAATTTTCGAGATATCGACGTGGAAACGTGAAAAATGATCTAATTTTTCACCTTCGAAAATTCGTGTTTTTGAGTGTATTATGCCATTTAGAATCGATTGCGACGGCTACCGGGTCCTGGAAACGCATAATTTTTTAGATATCGACGTGGAAACGTGAAAAATGATCCAATTTTTCACTTTCGAAAATTAGTGTTTTTCAGTGTAATATGCAATTTAGAATCGATTGCGACGGGTCCCGGGTCCTGAAAACGCATAATTTTCGAGATATTGACGTGGAAACGGGAAAAATGATTTGATTTTTCATTCTCAAGAATTCGTGTTTTTGAGTGTAATATGCCATTTAAAATCGTTTGCGACGGGTCCCGAGTCCTGGACACGTATAATTTTCGAGATATCGACGTCAAAACGTGAGGAATGATCCAATTTTTCACTTTCGAAAATTCGTGTTTTCTAGTATAATATGCCATTCAGAATCGATTGCGACGGGTCCCAGGTCCTGGAAACGCATGATTTTCAAGATATCGACGTGGAAACGTGAAAAATGATCTAATTTTTCATTCTCAAAAATTCGTGTTTTTCAGTGTAATATGCCATTTAGAATCGATTGCGACGGGTTCTGGGTCCTGGAAACGCATAATTTTCGAGATATCGACGTGGAAACGTGAAAAATGATCTAATTTTTCACCTTCGAAAATTCGTGTTTTTGAGTGTATTATGCCATTTAGAATCGATTGCGACGGCTACCGGGTCCTGGAAACGCATAATTTTTTAGATATCGACGTGGAAACGTGAAAAATGATCCAATTTTTCACTTTCGAAAATTAGTGTTTTTCAGTGCAATATGCAATTTAGAATCGATTGCGACGGGTCCCGGGTCCTGAAAACGCATAATTTCCGAGATATTGACGTGGAAACGGGAAAAATGATTTGATTTTCCATTCTCAAGAATTCGTGTTTTTGAGTGTAATATGCCATTTAAAATCGTTTGCGACGGGTCCCGAGTCCTGGACACGTATAATTTTCGAGATATCGACGTCAAAACGTGAAGAATGATCCAATTTTTCACTTTCGAAAATTCGTGTTTTCTAGTGTAATATGCCATTTAGAATCGATTGCGACGGGTCCCAGGTCCTGGAAACGCATGATTTTCAAGATATCGACGTGGAAACGTGAAAAATGATCCAATTTTTCACCTTCGAAAATTCGTGTTTTTGAGTGTAATATGCCATTTAGAATCGTTTGCGACGGGTCCCGGGTCCTGGAAACGCATAATTTACGAGATATCGACGTGGAAACGTGAAAAATGATCTAATTTTTCACCTTCGAAAATTCGTGTTTTTGAGTGTATCATGCCATTTAGAATTGATTGCGACGGGTCCTGGGTCCTGGAAACACATAATTTTCGAGATATCGACGTGGAAACGTGAAAAATGATCTAATTTTTCACCTTCGAAAATTCGTGTTTTTGAGTGTAATATGCCATTTAGAATCGTTTGCGACGGGTCCCGAGTCCTGGAAACGCAAAATTTACGAGATATCGACGTGGAAACGTGAAAGATGATCCAATTTTTCATTTTCGAAAATTCGTGATTTTGAGTGTAATATGCCATTTTGAACGGATTGCGACGGGTCCCGGGTCCTGGAAACGCATAATTTTCGAGATATCGACGTGGAAACGTGAAAAATGATCCAATTTTTCACCTTCGAAAATTCGTGTTTTTGAGTGTAATATGCCATTTAGAATCGTTTGCGACGGGTCCCGGGTCCTGGAAACGCATAATTTACGAGATATCGACGTGGAAACGTGAAAAATGATCTAATTTTTCACCTTCGAAAATTCGTGTTTTTGAGTGTATCATGCCATTTAGAATTGATTGCGACGGGTCCTGGGTCCTGGAAACACATAATTTTCGAGATATCGACGTGGAAACGTGAAAAATGATCTAATTTTTCACCTTCGAAAATTCGTGTTTTTGAGTGTAATATGCCATTTAGAATCGTTTGCGACGGGTCCCGAGTCCTGGAAACGCAAAATTTACGAGATATCGACGTGGAAACGTGAAAGATGATCCAATTTTTCATTTTCGAAAATTCGTGATTTTGAGTGTAATATGCCATTTTGAACGGATTGCGACGGGTCCCGGGTCCTGGAAACGCATAATTTTCGAGATATCGACGTGGAAACGTGAAAAATGATCCAATTTTTCACTTTCGAAAATTCGTGTTTTTTAGTGTAATATGCCATTTAGAATCGTTTGCGACGGGTCCCGGGTCCTGGAAACGCATAATTTACGAGATATCGACGTGGAAACGTGAAAAATGATTTAATTTTTCACCTTCGAAAATTCGTGTTTTTGAGTGTATCATGCCATTTAGAATTGATTGCGACGGGTCCTGGGTCCTGGAAACACATGATTTTCAAGATATCGACGTGGAAACGTGAAAAATGATCCAATTTTTCACTTTCGAAAATGAGTGTTTTTTAGTGTAATATGCCATTTAGAATCGATTGCGACGGGTCCCGGGTCCTGAAAACGCATAATTTTCGAGATATCGACGTGGAAACGTGAAAAATGATCTAATTTTTCATTCTCAAAAATTCGTGTTTTTCAGTGTAATATGCCATTTAGAATCGATTGCGACGGGTTCTGGGTCCTGGAAACGCATAATTTTCGAGATATCGACGTGGAAACGTGAAAAATGATCTAATTTTTCACCTTCGAAAATTCGTGTTTTTGAGTGTATTATGCCATTTAGAATCGATTGCGACGGCTACCGGGTCCTGGAAACGCATAATTTTTTAGATATCGACGTGGAAACGTGAAAAATGATCCAATTTTTCACTTTCGAAAATTAGTGTTTTTCAGTGTAATATGCAATTTAGAATCGATTGCGACGGGTCCCGGGTCCTGAAAACGCATAATTTTCGAGATATTGACGTGGAAACGGGAAAAATGATTTGATTTTTCATTCTCAAGAATTCGTGTTTTTGAGTGTAATATGCCATTTAAAATCGTTTGCGACGGGTCCCGAGTCCTGGACACGTATAATTTTCGAGATATCGACGTCAAAACGTGAGGAATGATCCAATTTTTCACTTTCGAAAATTCGTGTTTTCTAGTATAATATGCCATTCAGAATCGATTGCGACGGGTCCCAGGTCCTGGAAACGCATGATTTTCAAGATATCGACGTGGAAACGTGAAAAATGATCTAATTTTTCATTCTCAAAAATTCGTGTTTTTCAGTGTAATATGCCATTTAGAATCGATTGCGACGGGTTCTGGGTCCTGGAAACGCATAATTTTCGAGATATCGACGTGGAAACGTGAAAAATGATCTAATTTTTCACCTTCGAAAATTCGTGTTTTTGAGTGTATTATGCCATTTAGAATCGATTGCGACGGCTACCGGGTCCTGGAAACGCATAATTTTTTAGATATCGACGTGGAAACGTGAAAAATGATCCAATTTTTCACTTTCGAAAATTAGTGTTTTTCAGTGCAATATGCAATTTAGAATCGATTGCGACGGGTCCCGGGTCCTGAAAACGCATAATTTCCGAGATATTGACGTGGAAACGGGAAAAATGATTTGATTTTCCATTCTCAAGAATTCGTGTTTTTGAGTGTAATATGCCATTTAAAATCGTTTGCGACGGGTCCCGAGTCCTGGACACGTATAATTTTCGAGATATCGACGTCAAAACGTGAAGAATGATCCAATTTTTCACTTTCGAAAATTCGTGTTTTCTAGTGTAATATGCCATTTAGAATCGATTGCGACGGGTCCCAGGTCCTGGAAACGCATGATTTTCAAGATATCGACGTGGAAACGTGAAAAATGATCCAATTTTTCACCTTCGAAAATTCGTGTTTTTGAGTGTAATATGCCATTTAGAATCGTTTGCGACGGGTCCCGGGTCCTGGAAACGCATAATTTACGAGATATCGACGTGGAAACGTGAAAAATGATCTAATTTTTCACCTTCGAAAATTCGTGTTTTTGAGTGTATCATGCCATTTAGAATTGATTGCGACGGGTCCTGGGTCCTGGAAACACATAATTTTCGAGATATCGACGTGGAAACGTGAAAAATGATCTAATTTTTCACCTTCGAAAATTCGTGTTTTTGAGTGTAATATGCCATTTAGAATCGTTTGCGACGGGTCCCGAGTCCTGGAAACGCAAAATTTACGAGATATCGACGTGGAAACGTGAAAGATGATCCAATTTTTCATTTTCGAAAATTCGTGATTTTGAGTGTAATATGCCATTTTGAACGGATTGCGACGGGTCCCGGGTCCTGGAAACGCATAATTTTCGAGATATCGACGTGGAAACGTGAAAAATGATCCAATTTTTCACTTTCGAAAATTCGTGTTTTTTAGTGTAATATGCCATTTCGAATCGTTTGCGACGGGTCCCGGGTCCTGGAAACGCATAATTTACGAGATATCGACGTGGAAACGTGAAAAATGATTTAATTTTTCACCTTCGAAAATTCGTGTTTTTGAGTGTATCATGCCATTTAGAATTGATTGCGACGGGTCCTGGGTCCTGGAAACACATGATTTTCAAGATATCGATGTGGAAACGTGAAAAATGATCCAATTTTTCACTTTCGAAAATGAGTGTTTTTTAGTGTAATATGCCATTTAGAATCGATTGCGACGGGTCCCGGGTCCTGAAAACGCATGATTTTCGAGATATCGACGTGGAAACGTGAAAAATGATCTAATTTTTCATTCTCAAAAATTCGTGTTTTTCAGTGTAATATGCCATTTAGAATCGATTGCGACGGGTTCTGGGTCCTGGAAACGCATAATTTTCGAGATATCGACGTGGAAACGTGAAAAATGATCCAATTTTTCACCTTCGAAAATTCGTGTTTTTGAGTGTATTATGCCATTTAGAATCGATTGCGACGGCTACCGGGTCCTGGAAACGCATAATTTTTTAGATATCGACGTGGAAACGTGAAAAATGATCCAATTTTTCACTTTCGAAAATTAGTGTTTTTCAGTGTAATATGCAATTTAGAATCGATTGCGACGGGTCCCGGGTCCTGAAAACGCATAATTTTCGAGATATTGACGTGGAAACGGGAAAAATGATTTGATTTTTCATTCTCAAGAATTCGTGTTTTTCAGTGTAATATGCCATTTAGAATCGATTGCGACGGGTCCTGGGTCCTGGAAAAGCAACATTTTCGAGATATCGACGTGAAAACGTGAAAAATGATCTCATTTTTCACCTTCGAAAATTCGTGTTTTTGAGTGTAATATGCCATTTAAAATCGTTTGCGACGGGTCCCGAGTCCTGGACACGCATAATTTTCGAGATATCGATGTCAAAACGTGAAGAATGATCCAATTCTTCACTTTCGAAGATTCGTGTTTTCTAGTGTAATATGCCATTTAGAATCGATTGCGACGGGTCCCAGGTCCTGGAAACGCATAATTTTCGAGATATCGACGTGGAAACGTGAAAAATGATCTCATTTTTCACCTTCGAAAATTCGTGTTTTTGAGTGTATTATGCCATTTAGAATCGATTGCGACGGCTACCGGGTCCTGGAAACGCATAATTTTTTAGATATCGACGTGGAAACGTGAAAAATGATCCAATTTTTCACTTTCGAAAATTAGTGTTTTTCAGTGTAATATGCAATTTAGAATCGATTGCGACGGGTCCCGGGTCCTGAAAACGCATAATTTTCGAGATATTGACGTGGAAACGGGAAAAATGATTTGATTTTTCATTCTCAAGAATTCGTGTTTTTGAGTGTAATATGCCATTTAAAATCGTTTGCGACGGGTCCCGAGTCCTGGACACGTATAATTTTCGAGATATCGACGTCAAAACGTGAAGAATGATCCAATTTTTCACTTTCGAAAATTCGTGTTTTCTAGTGTAATATGCCATTCAGAATCGATTGCGACGGGTCCCAGGTCCTGGAAACGCATGATTTTCAAGATATCGACGTGGAAACGTGAAAGATGATCCAATTTTTCATTTTCGAAAATTCGTGATTTTGAGTGTAATATGCCATTTTGAACCGATTGCGACGGGTCCCGGGTCCTGGAAACGCATAATTTTCGAGATATCGACGTGAAAACGTGAAAAATGATCCAATTTTTCACTTTTGAAAATTCGTGTTTTTTAGTGTATTATGCCATTGAGAATCGTTTGCGACGGGTCCCGGGTCCTGGAAACGCATAATTTTCGAGATATCGACGTGGAAACGTGAAAAATGATCCAATTTTTCACTTTCGAAAATTCGTGTTTTTTAGTGTAATATGCCATTTCGAATCGTTTGCGACGGGTCCCGGGTCCTGGAAACGCATAATTTACGAGATATCGACGTGGAAACGTGAAAAATGATTTAATTTTTCACCTTCGAAAATTCGTGTTTTTGAGTGTATCATGCCATTTAGAATTGATTGCGACGGGTCCTGGGTCCTGGAAACACATGATTTTCAAGATATCGATGTGGAAACGTGAAAAATGATCCAATTTTTCACTTTCGAAAATGAGTGTTTTTTAGTGTAATATGCCATTTAGAATCGATTGCGACGGGTCCCGGGTCCTGAAAACGCATGATTTTCGAGATATCGACGTGGAAACGTGAAAAATGATCTAATTTTTCATTCTCAAAAATTCGTGTTTTTCAGTGTAATATGCCATTTAGAATCGATTGCGACGGGTTCTGGGTCCTGGAAACGCATAATTTTCGAGATATCGACGTGGAAACGTGAAAAATGATCCAATTTTTCACCTTCGAAAATTCGTGTTTTTGAGTGTATTATGCCATTTAGAATCGATTGCGACGGCTACCGGGTCCTGGAAACGCATAATTTTTTAGATATCGACGTGGAAACGTGAAAAATGATCCAATTTTTCACTTTCGAAAATTAGTGTTTTTCAGTGTAATATGCAATTTAGAATCGATTGCGACGGGTCCCGGGTCCTGAAAACGCATAATTTTCGAGATATTGACGTGGAAACGGGAAAAATGATTTGATTTTTCATTCTCAAGAATTCGTGTTTTTCAGTGTAATATGCCATTTAGAATCGATTGCGACGGGTCCTGGGTCCTGGAAAAGCAACATTTTCGAGATATCGACGTGAAAACGTGAAAAATGATCTCATTTTTCACCTTCGAAAATTCGTGTTTTTGAGTGTAATATGCCATTTAAAATCGTTTGCGACGGGTCCCGAGTCCTGGACACGCATAATTTTCGAGATATCGATGTCAAAACGTGAAGAATGATCCAATTCTTCACTTTCGAAGATTCGTGTTTTCTAGTGTAATATGCCATTTAGAATCGATTGCGACGGGTCCCAGGTCCTGGAAACGCATAATTTTCGAGATATCGACGTGGAAACGTGAAAAATGATCTCATTTTTCACCTTCGAAAATTCGTGTTTTTGAGTGTATTATGCATTTAGAATCGATTGCGACGGCTACCGGGTCCTGGAAACGCATAATTTTTTAGATATCGACGTGGAAACGTGAAAAATGATCCAATTTTTCACTTTCGAAAATTAGTGTTTTTCAGTGTAATATGCAATTTAGAATCGATTGCGACGGGTCCCGGGTCCTGAAAACGCATAATTTTCGAGATATTGACGTGGAAACGGGAAAAATGATTTGATTTTTCATTCTCAAGAATTCGTGTTTTTGAGTGTAATATGCCATTTAAAATCGTTTGCGACGGGTCCCGAGTCCTGGACACGTATAATTTTCGAGATATCGACGTCAAAACGTGAAGAATGATCCAATTTTTCACTTTCGAAAATTCGTGTTTTCTAGTGTAATATGCCATTCAGAATCGATTGCGACGGGTCCCAGGTCCTGGAAACGCATGATTTTCAAGATATCGACGTGGAAACGTGAAAAATGATCTAATTTTTCATTCTCAAAAATTCGTGTTTTTCAGTGTAATATGCCATTTAGAATCGATTGCGACGGGTTCTGGGTCCTGGAAACGCATAATTTTCGAGATATCGACGTGGAAACGTGAAAAATGATCTAATTTTTCACCTTCGAAAATTCGTGTTTTTGAGTGTATTATGCCATTTAGAATCGATTGCGACGGCTACCGGGTCCTGGAAACGCATAATTTTTTAGATATCGACGTGGAAACGTGAAAAATGATCCAATTTTTCACTTTCGAAAATTAGTGTTTTTCAGTGTAATATGCAATTTAGAATCGATTGCGACGGGTCCCGGGTCCTGAAAACGCATAATTTTCGAGATATTGACGTGGAAACGGGAAAAATGATTTAATTTTTCATTCTCAAAAATTCGTGTTTTTGAGTGTAATATGCCATTTAAAATCGTTTGCGACGGGTCCCGAGTCCTGGACACGCATAATTTTCGAGATATCGATGTCAAAACGTGAAGAATGATCCAATTCTTCACTTTCGAAAATTCGTGTTTTCTAGTGTAATATGCCATTTAGAATCGATTGCGACGGGTCCCAGGTCCTGGAAACGCATGATTTTCAAGATATCGACGTGGAAACGTGAAAAATGATCCAATTTTTCACCTTCGAAAATTCGTGTTTTTGAGTGTAATATGCCATTTAGAATCGTTTGCGACGGGTCCCGGGTCCTGGAAACGCATAATTTACGAGATATCGACGTGGAAACGTGAAAAATGATCTAATTTTTCACCTTCGAAAATTCGTGTTTTTGAGTGTATCATGCCATTTAGAATTGATTGCGACGGGTCCTGGGTCCTGGAAACACATAATTTTCGAGATATCGACGTGGAAACGTGAAAAATGATCTAATTTTTCACCTTCGAAAATTCGTGTTTTTGAGTGTAATATGCCATTTAGAATCGTTTGCGACGGGTCCCGAGTCCTGGAAACGCAAAATTTACGAGATATCGACGTGGAAACGTGAAAGATGATCCAATTTTTCATTTTCGAAAATTCGTGATTTTGAGTGTAATATGCCATTTTGAACGGATTGCGACGGGTCCCGGGTCCTGGAAACGCATAATTTTCGAGATATCGACGTGGAAACGTGAAAAATGATCCAATTTTTCACTTTCGAAAATTCGTGTTTTTTAGTGTAATATGCCATTTAGAATCGTTTGCGACGGGTCCCGGGTCCTGGAAACGCATAATTTACGAGATATCGACGTGGAAACGTGAAAAATGATTTAATTTTTCACCTTCGAAAATTCGTGTTTTTGAGTGTATCATGCCATTTAGAATTGATTGCGACGGGTCCTGGGTCCTGGAAACACATGATTTTCAAGATATCGACGTGGAAACGTGAAAAATGATCCAATTTTTCACTTTCGAAAATGAGTGTTTTTTAGTGTAATATGCCATTTAGAATCGATTGCGACGGGTCCCGGGTCCTGAAAACGCATAATTTTCGAGATATCGACGTGGAAACGTGAAAAATGATCTAATTTTTCATTCTCAAAAATTCGTGTTTTTCAGTGTAATATGCCATTTAGAATCGATTCCGACGGGTTCTGGGTCCTGGAAACGCATAATTTTCGAGATATCGACGTGGAAACGTGAAAAATGATCTAATTTTTCACCTTCGAAAATTCGTGTTTTTGAGTGTATTATGCCATTTAGAATCGATTGCGACGGCTACCGGGTCCTGGAAACGCATAATTTTTTAGATATCGACGTGGAAACGTGAAAAATGATCCAATTTTTCACTTTCGAAAATTAGTGTTTTTCAGTGTAATATGCAATTTAGAATCGATTGCGACGGGTCCCGGGTCCTGAAAACGCATAATTTTCGAGATATTGACGTGGAAACGGGAAAAATGATTTGATTTTTCATTCTCAAGAATTCGTGTTTTTGAGTGTAATATGCCATTTAAAATCGTTTGCGACGGGTCCCGAGTCCTGAACACGTATAATTTTCGAGATATCGACGTCAAAACGTGAAGAATGATCCAATTTTTCACTTTCGAAAATTCGTGTTTTCTAGTGTAATATGCCATTCAGAATCGATTGCGACGGGTCCCAGGTCCTGGAAACGCATGATTTTCAAGATATCGACGTGGAAACGTGAAAAATGATCTAATTTTTCATTCTCAAAAATTCGTGTTTTTCAGTGTAATATGCCATTTAGAATCGATTGCGACGGGTTCTGGGTCCTGGAAACGCATAATTTTCGAGATATCGACGTGGAAACGTGAAAAATGATCTAATTTTTCACCTTCGAAAATTCGTGTTTTTGAGTGTATTATGCCATTTAGAATCGATTGCGACGGCTACCGGGTCCTGGAAACGCATAATTTTTCAGATATCGACGTGGAAACGTGAAAAATGATCCAATTTTTCACTTTCGAAAATTAGTGTTTTTCAGTGTAATATGCAATTTAGAATCGATTGCGACGGGTCCCGGGTCCTGAAAACGCATAATTTTCGAGATATTGACGTGGAAACGGGAAAAATGATTCAATTTTTCATTCTCAAAAATTCGTGTTTTTGAGTGTAATATGCCATTTAAAATCGTTTGCGACGGGTCCCGAGTCCTGGACACGCATAATTTTCGAGATATCGATGTCAAAACGTGAAGAATGATCCAATTCTTCACTTTCGAAAATTCGTGTTTTCTAGTGTAATATGCCATTTAGAATCGATTGCGACGGGTCCCAGGTCCTGGAAACACATGATTTTCAAGATATCGACGTGGAAACGTGAAAAATGATCCAATTTTTCACTTTCGAAAATGAGTGTTTTTTAGTGTAATATGCCATTTAGAATCGATTGCGACGGGTCCCGGGTCCTGAAAACGCATAATTTTCGAGATATCGACGTGGAAACGTGAAAAATGATCTAATTTTTCATTCTCAAAAATTCGTGTTTTTCAGTGTAATATGCCATTTAGAATCGATTGCGACGGGTTCTGGGTCCTGGAAACGCATAATTTTCGAGATATCGACGTGGAAACGTGAAAAATGATCTAATTTTTCACCTTCGAAAATTCGTGTTTTTGAGTGTATTATGCCATTTAGAATCGATTGCGACGGCTACCGGGTCCTGGAAACGCATAATTTTTTAGATATCGACGTGGAAACGTGAAAAATGATCCAATTTTTCACTTTCGAAAATTAGTGTTTTTCAGTGTAATATGCAATTTAGAATCGATTGCGACGGGTCCCGGGTCCTGAAAACGCATAATTTTCGAGATATTGACGTGGAAACGGGAAAAATGATTTGATTTTTCATTCTCAAGAATTCGTGTTTTTGAGTGTAATATGCCATTTAAAATCGTTTGCGACGGGTCCCGAGTCCTGGACACGTATAATTTTCGAGATATCGACGTCAAAACGTGAGGAATGATCCAATTTTTCACTTTCGAAAATTCGTGTTTTCTAGTGTAATATGCCATTCAGAATCGATTGCGACGGGTCCCAGGTCCTGGAAACGCATAATTTTCAAGATATCGACGTGGAAACGTGAAAAATGATCTAATTTTTCATTCTCAAAAATTCGTGTTTTTCAGTGTAATATGCCATTAAGAATCGATTGCGACGGGTTCTGGGTCCTGGAAACGCATAATTTTCGAGATATCGACGTGGAAACGTGAAAAATGATCTAATTTTTCACCTTCGAAAATTCGTGTTTTTGAGTGTATTATGCCATTTAGAATCGATTGCGACGGCTACCGGGTCCTGGAAACGCATAATTTTTTAGATATCGACGTGGAAACGTGAGAAATGATCCAATTTTTCACTTTCGAAAATTAGTGTTTTTCAGTGTAATATGCAATTTAGAATCGATTGCGACGGGTCCCGGGTCCTGAAAACGCATAATTTCCGAGATATTGACGTGGAAACGGGAAAAATGATTTGATTTTCCATTCTCAAGAATTCGTGTTTTTGAGTGTAATATGCCATTTAAAATCGTTTGCGACGGGTCCCGAGTCCTGGACACGTATAATTTTCGAGATATCGACGTCAAAACGTGAAGAATGATCCAATTTTTCACTTTCGAAAATTCGTGTTTTCTAGTGTAATATGCCATTTAGAATCGATTGCGACGGGTCCCAGGTCCTGGAAACGCATGATTTTCAAGATATCGACGTGGAAACGTGAAAAATGATCCAATTTTTCACCTTCGAAAATTCGTGTTTTTGAGTGTAATATGCCATTTAGAATCGTTTGCGACGGGTCCCGGGTCCTGGAAACGCATAATTTACGAGATATCGACGTGGAAACGTGAAAAATGATCTAATTTTTCACCTTCGAAAATTCGTGTTTTTGAGTGTATCATGCCATTTAGAATTGATTGCGACGGGTCCTGGGTCCTGGAAACACATAATTTTCGAGATATCGACGTGGAAACGTGAAAAATGATCTAATTTTTCACCTTCGAAAATTCGTGTTTTTGAGTGTAATATGCCATTTAGAATCGTTTGCGACGGGTCCCGAGTCCTGGAAACGCAAAATTTACGAGATATCGACGTGGAAACGTGAAAGATGATCCAATTTTTCATTTTCGAAAATTCGTGATTTTGAGTGTAATATGCCATTTTGAACGGATTGCGACGGGTCCCGGGTCCTGGAAACGCATAATTTTCGAGATATCGACGTGGAAACGTGAAAAATGATCCAATTTTTCACTTTCGAAAATTCGTGTTTTTTAGTGTAATATGCCATTTAGAATCGTTTGCGACGGGTCCCGGGTCCTGGAAACGCATAATTTACGAGATATCGACGTGGAAACGTGAAAAATGATTTAATTTTTCACCTTCGAAAATTCGTGTTTTTGAGTGTATCATGCCATTTAGAATTGATTGCGACGGGTCCTGGGTCCTGGAAACACATGATTTTCAAGATATCGACGTGGAAACGTGAAAAATGATCCAATTTTTCACTTTCGAAAATGAGTGTTTTTTAGTGTAATATGCCATTTAGAATCGATTGCGACGGGTCCCGGGTCCTGAAAACGCATAATTTTCGAGATATCGACGTGGAAACGTGAAAAATGATCTAATTTTTCATTCTCAAAAATTCGTGTTTTTCAGTGTAATATGCCATTTAGAATCGATTGCGACGGGTTCTGGGTCCTGGAAACGCATAATTTTCGAGATATCGACGTGGAAACGTGAAAAATGATCTAATTTTTCACCTTCGAAAATTCGTGTTTTTGAGTGTATTATGCCATTTAGAATCGATTGCGACGGCTACCGGGTCCTGGAAACGCATAATTTTTTAGATATCGACGTGGAAACGTGAAAAATGATCCAATTTTTCACTTTCGAAAATTAGTGTTTTTCAGTGTAATATGCAATTTAGAATCGATTGCGACGGGTCCCGGGTCCTGAAAACGCATAATTTTCGAGATATTGACGTGGAAACGGGAAAAATGATTTGATTTTTCATTCTCAAGAATTCGTGTTTTTGAGTGTAATATGCCATTTAAAATCGTTTGCGACGGGTCCCGAGTCCTGGACACGTATAATTTTCGAGATATCGACGTCAAAACGTGAGGAATGATCCAATTTTTCACTTTCGAAAATTCGTGTTTTCTAGTATAATATGCCATTCAGAATCGATTGCGACGGGTCCCAGGTCCTGGAAACGCATGATTTTCAAGATATCGACGTGGAAACGTGAAAAATGATCTAATTTTTCATTCTCAAAAATTCGTGTTTTTCAGTGTAATATGCCATTTAGAATCGATTGCGACGGGTTCTGGGTCCTGGAAACGCATAATTTTCGAGATATCGACGTGGAAACGTGAAAAATGATCTAATTTTTCACCTACGAAAATTCGTGTTTTTGAGTGTATTATGCCATTTAGAATCGATTGCGACGGCTACCGGGTCCTGGAAACGCATAATTTTTTAGATATCGACGTGGAAACGTGAAAAATGATCCAATTTTTCACTTTCGAAAATTAGTGTTTTTCAGTGTAATATGCAATTTAGAATCGATTGCGACGGGTCCCGGGTCCTGAAAACGCATAATTTCCGAGATATTGACGTGGAAACGGGAAAAATGATTTGATTTTCCATTCTCAAGAATTCGTGTTTTTGAGTGTAATATGCCATTTAAAATCGTTTGCGACGGGTCCCGAGTCCTGGACACGTATAATTTTCGAGATATCGACGTCAAAACGTGAAGAATGATCCAATTTTTCACTTTCGAAAATTCGTGTTTTCTAGTGTAATATGCCATTTAGAATCGATTGCGACGGGTCCCAGGTCCTGGAAACGCATGATTTTCAAGATATCGACGTGGAAACGTGAAAAATGATCCAATTTTTCACCTTCGAAAATTCGTGTTTTTGAGTGTAATATGCCATTTAGAATCGTTTGCGACGGGTCCCGGGTCCTGGAAACGCATAATTTACGAGATATCGACGTGGAAACGTGAAAAATGATCTAATTTTTCACCTTCGAAAATTCGTGTTTTTGAGTGTATCATGCCATTTAGAATTGATTGCGACGGGTCCTGGGTCCTGGAAACACATAATTTTCGAGATATCGACGTGGAAACGTGAAAAATGATCTAATTTTTCACCTTCGAAAATTCGTGTTTTTGAGTGTAATATGCCATTTAGAATCGTTTGCGACGGGTCCCGAGTCCTGGAAACGCAAAATTTACGAGATATCGACGTGGAAACGTGAAAGATGATCCAATTTTTCATTTTCGAAAATTCGTGATTTTGAGTGTAATATGCCATTTTGAACGGATTGCGACGGGTCCCGGGTCCTGGAAACGCATAATTTTCGAGATATCGACGTGGAAACGTGAAAAATGATCCAATTTTTCACTTTCGAAAATTCGTGTTTTTTAGTGTAATATGCCATTTAGAATCGTTTGCGACGGGTCCCGGGTCCTGGAAACGCATAATTTACGAGATATCGACGTGGAAACGTGAAAAATGATTTAATTTTTCACCTTCGAAAATTCGTGTTTTTGAGTGTATCATGCCATTTAGAATTGATTGCGACGGGTCCTGGGTCCTGGAAACACATGATTTTCAAGATATCGACGTGGAAACGTGAAAAATGATCCAATTTTTCACTTTCGAAAATGAGTGTTTTTTAGTGTAATATGCCATTTAGAATCGATTGCGACGGGTCCCGGGTCCTGAAAACGCATGATTTTCGAGATATCGACGTGGAAACGTGAAAAATGATCTAATTTTTCATTCTCAAAAATTCGTGTTTTTCAGTGTAATATGCCATTTAGAATCGATTGCGACGGGTTCTGGGTCCTGGAAACGCATAATTTTCGAGATATCGACGTGGAAACGTGAAAAATGATCTAATTTTTCACCTTCGAAAATTCGTGTTTTTGAGTGTATTATGCCATTTAGAATCGATTGCGACGGCTACCGGGTCCTGGAAACGCATAATTTTTTAGATATCGACGTGGAAACGTGAAAAATGATCCAATTTTTCACTTTCGAAAATTAGTGTTTTTCAGTGTAATATGCAATTTAGAATCGATTGCGACGGGTCCCGGGTCCTGAAAACGCATAATTTTCGAGATATTGACGTGGAAACGGGAAAAATGATTTGATTTTTCATTCTCAAGAATTCGTGTTTTTGAGTGTAATATGCCATTTAAAATCGTTTGCGACGGGTCCCGAGTCCTGGACACGTATAATTTTCGAGATATCGACGTCAAAACGTGAAGAATGATCCAATTTTTCACTTTCGAAAATTCGTGTTTTCTAGTGTAATATGCCATTCAGAATCGATTGCGACGGGTCCCAGGTCCTGGAAACGCATGATTTTCAAGATATCGACGTGGAAACGTGAAAAATGATCCAATTTTTCACCTTCGAAAATTCGTGTTTTTGAGCGTAACATGCCATTTAGAATCGTTTGCGACGGGTCCCGGGTCCTGGAAACGCATAATTCACGAGATATCGACGTGGAAACGTGAAAAATGATCTCATTTTTCACCTTCGAAAATTCGTGTTTTTGAGTGTATCATGCCATTTAGAATTGATTGCGACGGGTCCTGGGTCCTGGAAACACATAATTTTCAAGATATCGACGTGGAAACGTGAAAAATGATCCAATTTTTCACTTTCGAAAATGAGTGTTTTTTAGTGTAATATGCCATTTAGAATCGATTGCGACGGGTCCCGGGTCCTGAAAACGCATAATTTTCGAGATATTGACGTGGAAACGTGAAAAATGATCTAGTTTTTCATTCTCAAAAATTCGTGTTTTTCAGTGTAATATGCCATTTAGAATCGATTGCGACGGGTCCTGGGTCCTGGAAAAGCAACATTTTCGAGATATCGACGTGAAAACGTGAAAAATGATCTCATTTTTCACCTTCGAAAATTCGTGTTTTTGAGTGTAATATGCCATTTAAAATCGTTTGCGACGGGTCCCGAGTCCTGGACACGCATAATTTTCGAGATATCGATGTCAAAACGTGAAGAATGATCCAATTCTTCACTTTCGAAGATTCGTGTTTTCTAGTGTAATATGCCATTTAGAATCGATTGCGACGGGTCCCAGGTCCTGGAAACGCATGATTTTCAAGATATCGACGTGGAAACGTGAAAAATGATCCAATTTTTCACCTTCGAAAATTCGTGTTTTTGAGTGTAATATGCCATTTAGAATCGTTTGCGACGGGTCCCGGGTCCTGGAAACGCATAATTTACGAGATATCGACGTGGAAACGTGAAAAATGATCTGATTTTTCACCTTCGAAAATTCGTGTTTTTGAGTGTATCATGCCATTTAGAATTGATTGCGACGGGTCCTGGGTCCTGGAAACACATAATTTTCGAGATATCGACGTGGAAACGTGAAAAATGATCTCATTTTTCACCTTCGAAAATTCGTGTTTTTGAGTGTAATATGCCATTTAGAATCGTTTGCGACGGGTCCCGAGTCCTGGAAACGCAAAATTTACGAGATATCGACGTGGAAACGTGAAAGATGATCCAATTTTTCATTTTCGAAAATTCGTGATTTTGAGTGTAATATGCCATTTTGAACGGATTGCGACGGGTCCCGGGTCCTGGAAACGCATAATTTTCGAGATATCGACGTGGAAACGTGAAAAATGATCCAATTTTTCACTTTCGAAAATTCGTGTTTTTTAGTGTAATATGCCATTTAGAATCGTTTGCGACGGGTCCCGGGTCCTGGAAACGCATAATTTACGAGATATCGACGTGGAAACGTCAAAAATGATCTAATTTTTCACCTTCGAAAATTCGTGTTTTTGAGTGTATCATGCCATTTAGAATTGATTGCGACGGGTCCTGGGTCCTGGAAACACATAATTTTCAAGATATCGACGTGGAAACGTGAAAAATGATCCAATTTTTCACTTTCGAAAATGAGTGTTTTTTAGTGTAATATGCCATTTAGAATCGATTGCGACGGGTCCCGGGTCCTGAAAACGCATAATTTTCGAGATATCGACGTGGAAACGTGAAAAATGATCTAATTTTTCATTCTCAAAAATTCGTGTTTTTCAGTGTAATATGCCATTTAGAATCGATTGCGACGGGTTCTGGGTCCTGGAAACGCATAATTTTCGAGATATCGACGTGGAAACGTGAAAAATGATCTAATTTTTCACCTTCGAAAATTCGTGTTTTTGAGTGTATTATGCCATTTAGAATCGATTGCGACGGCTACCGGGTCCCGGAAACGCATAATTTTTTAGATATCGACGTGGAAACGTGAAAAATGATCCAATTTTTCACTTTCGAAAATTAGTGTTTTTCAGTGTAATATGCAATTTAGAATCGATTGCGACGGGTCCCGGGTCCTGAAAACGCATAATTTTCGAGATATTGACGTGGAAACGGGAAAAATGATTTGATTTTTCATTCTCAAGAATTCGTGTTTTTAAGTGTAATATGCCATTTAAAATCGTTTGCGACGGGTCCCGAGTCCTGGACACGTATAATTTTCGAGATATCGACGTCAAAACGTGAGGAATGATCCAATTTTTCACTTTCGAAAATTCGTGTTTTCTAGTATAATATGCCATTCAGAATCGATTGCGACGGGTCCCAGGTCCTGGAAACGCATGATTTTCAAGATATCGACGTGGAAACGTGAAAAATGATCTAATTTTTCATTCTCAAAAATTCGTGTTTTTCAGTGTAATATGCCATTTAGAATCGATTGCGACGGGTTCTGGGTCCTGGAAACGCATAATTTTCGAGATATCGACGTGGAAACGTGAAAAATGATCTAATTTTTCACCTACGAAAATTCGTGTTTTTGAGTGTATTATGCCATTTAGAATCGATTGCGACGGCTACCGGGTCCTGGAAACGCATAATTTTTTAGATATCGACGTGGAAACGTGAAAAATGATCCAATTTTTCACTTTCGAAAATTAGTGTTTTTCAGTGTAATATGCAATTTAGAATCGATTGCGACGGGTCCCGGGTCCTGAAAACGCATAATTTCCGAGATATTGACGTGGAAACGGGAAAAATGATTTGATTTTCCATTCTCAAGAATTCGTGTTTTTGAGTGTAATATGCCATTTAAAATCGTTTGCGACGGGTCCCGAGTCCTGGACACGTATAATTTTCGAGATATCGACGTCAAAACGTGAAGAATGATCCAATTTTTCACTTTCGAAAATTCGTGTTTTCTAGTGTAATATGCCATTTAGAATCGATTGCGACGGGTCCCAGGTCCTGGAAACGCATGATTTTCAAGATATCGACGTGGAAACGTGAAAAATGATCCAATTTTTCACCTTCGAAAATTCGTGTTTTTGAGTGTAATATGCCATTTAGAATCGTTTGCGACGGGTCCCGGGTCCTGGAAACGCATAATTTACGAGATATCGACGTGGAAACGTGAAAAATGATCTAATTTTTCACCTTCGAAAATTCGTGTTTTTGAGTGTATCATGCCATTTAGAATTGATTGCGACGGGTCCTGGGTCCTGGAAACACATAATTTTCGAGATATCGACGTGGAAACGTGAAAAATGATCTAATTTTTCACCTTCGAAAATTCGTGTTTTTGAGTGTAATATGCCATTTAGAATCGTTTGCGACGGGTCCCGAGTCCTGGAAACGCAAAATTTACGAGATATCGACGTGGAAACGTGAAAGATGATCCAATTTTTCATTTTCGAAAATTCGTGATTTTGAGTGTAATATGCCATTTTGAACGGATTGCGACGGGTCCCGGGTCCTGGAAACGCATAATTTTCGAGATATCGACGTGGAAACGTGAAAAATGATCCAATTTTTCACTTTCGAAAATTCGTGTTTTTTAGTGTAATATGCCATTTAGAATCGTTTGCGACGGGTCCCGGGTCCTGGAAACGCATAATTTACGAGATATCGACGTGGAAACGTGAAAAATGATTTAATTTTTCACCTTCGAAAATTCGTGTTTTTGAGTGTATCATGCCATTTAGAATTGATTGCGACGGGTCCTGGGTCCTGGAAACACATGATTTTCAAGATATCGACGTGGAAACGTGAAAAATGATCCAATTTTTCACTTTCGAAAATGAGTGTTTTTTAGTGTAATATGCCATTTAGAATCGATTGCGACGGGTCCCGGGTCCTGAAAACGCATGATTTTCGAGATATCGACGTGGAAACGTGAAAAATGATCTAATTTTTCATTCTCAAAAATTCGTGTTTTTCAGTGTAATATGCCATTTAGAATCGATTGCGACGGGTTCTGGGTCCTGGAAACGCATAATTTTCGAGATATCGACGTGGAAACGTGAAAAATGATCTAATTTTTCACCTTCGAAAATTCGTGTTTTTGAGTGTATTATGCCATTTAGAATCGATTGCGACGGCTACCGGGTCCTGGAAACGCATAATTTTTTAGATATCGACGTGGAAACGTGAAAAATGATCCAATTTTTCACTTTCGAAAATTAGTGTTTTTCAGTGTAATATGCAATTTAGAATCGATTGCGACGGGTCCCGGGTCCTGAAAACGCATAATTTTCGAGATATTGACGTGGAAACGGGAAAAATGATTTGATTTTTCATTCTCAAGAATTCGTGTTTTTGAGTGTAATATGCCATTTAAAATCGTTTGCGACGGGTCCCGAGTCCTGGACACGTATAATTTTCGAGATATCGACGTCAAAACGTGAAGAATGATCCAATTTTTCACTTTCGAAAATTCGTGTTTTCTAGTGTAATATGCCATTCAGAATCGATTGCGACGGGTCCCAGGTCCTGGAAACGCATGATTTTCAAGATATCGACGTGGAAACGTGAAAAATGATCCAATTTTTCACCTTCGAAAATTCGTGTTTTTGAGCGTAACATGCCATTTAGAATCGTTTGCGACGGGTCCCGGGTCCTGGAAACGCATAATTCACGAGATATCGACGTGGAAACGTGAAAAATGATCTCATTTTTCACCTTCGAAAATTCGTGTTTTTGAGTGTATCATGCCATTTAGAATTGATTGCGACGGGTCCTGGGTCCTGGAAACACATAATTTTCAAGATATCGACGTGGAAACGTGAAAAATGATCTCATTTTTCACCTTCGAAAATTCATGTTTTTGAGTGTAATATGCCATTTAGAATCGATTGCGACGGGTCCCGGGTCCTGGAAACGCATAATTTACGAGATATCGACGTGAAAACGTGAAAAATGATCCAATTTTTCACTTTCGAAAATGAGTGTTTTTTAGTGTAATATGCCATTTAGAATCGTTTGCGACGGGTCCTGAGTCCTGGAAACGCAAAATTTACGAGATATCGACGTGGAAACGTGAAAAATGATCCAATTTTTAACTCTCGAAAATTCGTGTTTTTTAGTGTAATATGCCATTTTGAATCGATTGCGACGGGTCCCGGGTCCTGGAAACGCATAATTTTCGAGATATCGACGTGGAAACGTGAAAAATGATCCAATTTTTCACTTTCGAAAATTCGTGTTTTTTAGTGTAATATGCCATTTAGAATCGATTGCGACGGGTTCTGGGTCCTGAAAACGCATAATTTTCGAGATATCAACGTGGAAACGTAAAAAATGATCTAATTTTTCATTCTAAAAAATTCGTGTTTTTCAGTGTAATATGCCATTTAGAATCGATTGCGACGGGTCCTGGGTCCTGGAAAAGCAACATTTTCGAGATATCGACGTGAGAACGTGAAAAATGATCCAATTTTTTACCTTCGAAAATTCGTGTTTTTGAGTGTTATAATCCATTTAGAATCGATTGCGACGGGTCCCGGGTCCTGAAAACGCATAATTTTCGAGATATGGACGTAGAAACGTGAAAAATGATCTAGTTTTTCATTCTCAAAAATTCGTGTTTTTCAGTGTAATATGCCATTGAGAATTGATTGCGAAGGGTCCTGGGTCCTGGAAACACATAATTTTCAAGATATCGACGTGGAAACGTGAAAAATGATCCAATTTTTCACTTTCGAAAATGAGTGTTTTTTAGTGTAATATGCCATTTGGAATCGATTGCGACGGGTCCCGGGTCCTGAAAACGCATAATTTTCGAGATATCGACGTGGAAACGTGAAGAATGATCTAATTTTTCATTCTCAAAAATTCGTGTTGTTCAGTGTAATATGCCATTTAGAATCGATTGCGACGGGTTCTGGGTCCTGGAAACGCATAATTTTTGAGATATCGACGTGGAAACGTGAAAAATGATCTAATTTTTCACCTTCGAAAATTCGTGTTTTTGAGTGTATTATGCCATTTAGAATCGATTGCGACGGCTACCGGGTCCTGGAAACGCATAATTTTTTAGATATCGACGTGGAAACGTGAAAAATGATCCAATTTTTCACTTTCGAAAATTAGTGTTTTTCAGTGTAATATGCAATTTAGAATCGATTGCGACGGGTCCCGGGTCCTGAAAACTCATAATTTTCGAGATATTGACGTGGAAACGGGAAAAATGATTTAATTTTTCATTCTCAAAAATTCGTGTTTTTGAGTGTAATATGCCATTTAAAATCGTTTGCGACGGGTCCCGAGTCCTGGACACGCATAATTTTCGAGATATCGACGTCAAAACGTGAAGAATGATCCAATTTTTCACTTCCGAAAATTCGTGTTTTCTAGTGTAATATGCCATTCAGAATCGATTGCGACGGGTCCCAGGTCCTGGAAACGCATGATTTTCAAGATATCGACGTGGAAACGTGAAAAATGATCCAATTTTTCACTTTCGAAAATTCGTGATTTTGAGTGTAATATGCCATTTTGAATCGATTGCGACGGGTCCCGGGTCCTGGAAACGCATAATTTTCGGGATATCGACGTGGAAACGTGGAAAATGATCCAATTTTCCACTTTCGAAAATTCGTGTTTTTTAGTGTAATATGCCATTTAGAATCGATTATGACGGGTTCTGGGTCCTGAAAACGCATAATTTTCGGGATATCGACGTGGAAACGTGAAGAATGATCTAATTTTTCATTCTCAAAAATTCGTGTTGTTCAGTGTAATATGCCATTTAGAATCGATTGCGACGGGTTCTGGGTCATGGAAACGCATAATTTTCGAGATATTGACGTGGAAACGTGAAAAATGATCTAATTTTTCACCTTCGAAAATTCGTGTTTTTGAGTGTAATATGCCATTTAGAATCGTTTGCGACGGGTCCCGGGTCCTGGAAACGCAAAATTTACGAGATATCGACGTGGAAACGTGAAAGATGATCCAATTTTTCATTTTCGAAAATTCGTGATTTTGAGTGTAATATGCCATTTTGAACCGATTGCGACGGGTCCCGGGTCCTGGAAACGCATAATTTTCGAGATATCGACGTGAAAACGTGAAAAATGATCCAATTTTTCACTTTTGAAAATTCGTGTTTTTTAGTGTATTATGCCATTGAGAATCGTTTGCGACGGGTCCCGGGTCCTGGAAACGCATAATTTACGAGATATCGACGTGGAAACGTGAAAAATGATCTCATTTTTCACCTTCGAAAATGAGTGTTTTTTAGTGTAATATGCCATTTAGAATCGATTGCGACGGGTCCCGGGTCCTGAAAACGCATAATTTTCGAGATATCGACGTGGAAACGTGAAAAATGATCTAGTTTTTCATTCTCAAAAATTCGTGTTTTTCAGTGTAATATGCCATTTAGAATCGATTGCGACGGGTCCTGGCTCCTGGAAAAGCAACATCTTCGAGATATCGACGTGAAAACGTGAAAAATGATCTCATTTTTCACCTTCGAAAATTCGTGTTTTTGAGTGTAATATGCCATTCAGAATCGATTGCGACGGGTCCCGGGTCCTGGAAACGCATAATTTACGAGATATCGACGTGGAAACGTGAAAAATGATCTAATTTTTCACCTTCGAAAATTCGTGTTTTTGAGTGTAATATGCCATTTAGAATCGATTGCGACGGGTCCCGGGTCCTGAAAACGCATAATTTTCGAGATATCGACGTGGAAACGTGAAAAATGATCTAATTTTTCATTCTTAAAAATTCGTGTTTTTCAGTGTAATATGCCATTTAGAATCGATTGCGACGGGTTCTGGGTCCTGGAAACGCATAATTTTCGAGATATCGACGTGGAAACGTGAAAAATGATCTAGTTTTTCATTCTCAAAAATTCGTGTTTTTCAGTGTAATATGCCATTTAGAATCGATTGCGACGGGTCCTGGCTCCTGGAAAAGCAACATCTTCGAGATATCGACGTGAAAACGTGAAAAATGATCTCATTTTTCACCTTCGAAAATTCGTGTTTTTGAGTGTATTATGCCATTTAGAATCGATTGCGACGGCTACCGGGTCCTGGAAACGCATAATTTTTTGAATATCGACGTGGAAACGTGAAAAATGATCCAATTTTTCACTTTCGAAAATTCGTGTTTTCTAGTGTAATATGCCATTTGGAATCGATTGCGACGGGTCCCAGGTCCTGGAAACGCATGATTTTCAAGATATCGACGTGGAAACGTGAAAAATGATCCAATTTTTCACCTTCGAAAATTTGTGTTTTTGAGTGTAATATGCCATTTAGAATCGTTTGCGACGGGTCCCGTGTCCTGGAAACGCATAATTTACGAGATATCGACGTGGAAACGTGAAACATGATCTAATTTTTCACTTTCGAAAATTCGTGTTTTTGAGTGTATCATGCCATTTAGAATTGATTGCGACGGGTCCTGGGTCCTGGAAACACATAACTTTCAAGATATCGACGTGGAAACGTGAAAAATGATCCAATTTTTCACTTTCGAAAATGAGTGTTTTTTAGTGTAATATGCCATTGAGAATCGATTGCGACGGGTCCCGGGTCCTGAAAACGCATAATTTTCGAGATATCGACGTGGAAACGTGAAAAATGATCCAATTTTTCATTCTCAAAAATTCGTGTTTTTCAGTGTAATATGCCATTTAGAATCGATTGCGACGGGTTCTGGGTCATGGAAACGCATAATTTTCGAGATATTGACGTGGAAACGTGAAAAATGATCTAATTTTTCACCTTCGAAAATTCGTGTTTTTGAGTGTAATATGCCATTTAGAATCGTTTGCGACGGGTCCCGGGTCCTGGAAACGCAAAATTTACGAGATATCGACGTGGAAACGTGAAAGATGATCCAATTTTTCATTTTCGAAAATTCGCGATTTTGAGTGTAATATGCCATTTTGAACCGATTGCGACGGGTCCCGGGTCCTGGAAACGCATAATTTTCGAGATATCGACGTGAAAACGTGAAAAATGATCCAATTTTTCACTTTTGAAAATTCGTGTTTTTTAGTGTATTATGCCATTGAGAATCGTTTGCGACGGGTCCCGGGTCCTGGAAACGCATAATTTACGAGATATCGACGTGGAAACGTGAAAAATGATCTCATTTTTCACCTTCGAAAATGAGTGTTTTTTAGTGTAATATGCCATTTAGAATCGATTGCGACGGGTCCCGGGTCCTGAAAACGCATAATTTTCGAGATATCGACGTGGAAACGTGAAAAATGATCTAGTTTTTCATTCTCAAAAATTCGTGTTTTTCAGTGTAATATGCCATTTAGAATCGATTGCGACGGGTCCTGGCTCCTGGAAAAGCAACATCTTCGAGATATCGACGTGAAAACGTGAAAAATGATCTCATTTTTCACCTTCGAAAATTCGTGTTTTTGAGTGTAATATGCCATTCAGAATCGATTGCGACGGGTCCCGGGTCCTGGAAACGCATAATTTACGAGATATCGACGTGGAAACGTGAAAAATGATCTAATTTTTCACCTTCGAAAATTCGTGTTTTTGAGTGTAATATGCCATTTAGAATCGCTTGCGACGGGTCCCGGGTCCTGAAAACGCATAATTTTCGAGATATCGACGTGGAAACGTGAAAAATGATCTAATTTTTCATTCTTAAAAATTCGTGTTTTTCAGTGTAATATGCCATTTAGAATCGATTGCGACGGGTTCTGGGTCCTGGAAACGCATAATTTTCGAGATATCGACGTGGAGACGTGAAAAATGATCTATCTTTTCACCTTGGAAAATTCGTGTTTTTGAGTGTATTATGCCATTTAGAATCGATTGCGACGGCTACCGGGTCCTGGAAACGCATAATTTTTTAGATATCGACGTGGAAACGTGAAAAATGATCCAATTTTTCACTTTCGAAAATTCGTGTTTTCTAGTGTAATATGCCATTTGGAATCGATTGCGACGGGTCCCAGGTCCTGGAAACGCATGATTTTCAAGATATCGACGTGGAAACGTGAAAAATGATCCAATTTTTCACTTTCGAAAATGAGTGTTTTTTAGTGTAATATGCCATTTAGAATCGATCGCGACGGGTCCCGGGTCCCGAAAACGCATAATTTTCGAGATATTGACGTGGAAACGGGAAAAATGATTTAATTTTTCACCTTCGAAAATTCGTGTTTTTGAGTGTAATATGCCATTTAGAATCGTTTGCGACGGGTCCCGAGTCCTGGAAACGCAAAATTGACGAGATATCGACGTGGAAACGTGAAAGATGATCCAATTTTTCATTTTCGAAAATTCGTGATTTTGAGTGTAATATGCCATTTTGAACCGATTGCGACGGGTCCCGGGTCCTGGAAACGCATAATTTTCGAGATATCGACGTGAAAACGTGAAAAATGATCCAATTTTTCACTTTTGAAAATTCGTGTTTTTTAGTGTATTATGCCATTTAGAATCGTTTGCGACGGGTCCCGAGTCCTGGAAACGCATAATTTACGAGATATCGACGTGGAAACGTGAAAAATGATCTCATTTTTCACCTTCGAAAATGAGTGTTTTTTAGTGTAATATGCCATTTAGAATCGATTGCGACGGGTCCCGGGTCCTGAAAACGCATAATTTTCGAGATATCGACGTGGAAACGTGAAAAATGATCTAGTTTTTCATTCTCAAAAATTCGTGTTTTTCAGTGTAATATGCCATTTAGAATCGATTGCGACGGGTCCTGGCTCCTGGAAAAGCAACATCTCCGAGATATCGACGTGAAAACGTGAAAAATGATCTCATTTTTCACCTTCGAAAATTCGTGTTTTTGAGTGTAATATGCCATTCAGAATCGATTGCGACGGGTCCCGGGTCCTGAAAACGCATAATTTACGAGATATCGACGTGGAAACGTGAAAAATGATCTAATTTTTCACCTTCGAAAATTCGTGTTTTTGAGTGTAATATGCCATTTAGAATCGATTGCGACGGGTCCCGGGTCCTGAAAACGTATAATTTTCGAGATATCGACGTGGAAACGTGAAAAATGATCTAATTTTTCATTCTTAAAAATTCGTGTTTTTCAGTGTAATATGCCATTTAGAATCGATTGCGACGGGTTCTGGGTCCTGGAAACGCATAATTTTCGAGATATCGACGTGGAAATGTGAAAAATGATCTATCTTTTCACCTTGGAAAATTCGTGTTTTTGAGTGTATTATGCCATTTAGAATCGATTGCGACGGCTACCGGGTCCTGGAAACGCATAATTTTTTAGATATCGACGTGGAAACGTGAAAAATGATCCAATTTTTCACTTTCGAAAATTCGTGTTTTCTAGTGTAATATGCCATTTGGAATCGATTGCGACGGGTCCCAGGTCCTGGAAACGCATGATTTTCAAGATATCGACGTGGAAACGTGAAAAATGATCCAATTTTTCACTTTCGAAAATGAGTGTTTTTTAGTGTAATATGCCATTTAGAATCGATCGCGACGGGTCCCGGGTCCCGAAAACGCATAATTTTCGAGATATTGACGTGGAAACGGGAAAAATGATTTAATTTTTCATTCTCAAAAATTCGTGTTTTTGAGTGTAATATGCCATTTAAAATCGTTTGCGACGGGTCCCGAGTCCTGGACACGCATAATTTTCGAGATATCGACGTGGAAACGTGAAACATGATCTAATTTTTCACTTTCGAAAATTCGTGTTTTTGAGTGTATCATGCCATTTAGAATTGATTGCGACGGGTCCTGGGTCCTGGAAACACATAACTTTCAAGATATCGACGTGGAAACGTGAAAAATGATCCAATTTTTCACTTTCGAAAATGAGTGTTTTTTAGTGTAATATGCCATTTAGAATCGATTGCGACGGGTCCCGGGTCCTGAAAACGCATAATTTTCGAGATATCGACGTGGAAACGTGAAAAATGATCCAATTTTTCATTCTCAAAAATTCGTGTTTTTCAGTGTAATATGCCATTTAGAATCGATTGCGACGGGTTCTGGGTCATGGAAACGCATAATTTTCGAGATATTGACGTGGAAACGTGAAAAATGATCTAATTTTTCACCTTCAAAAATTCGTGTTTTTGAGTGTAATATGCCATTTAGAATCGTTTGCGACGGGTCCCGGGTCCTGGAAACGCAAAATTTACGAGATATCGACGTGGAAACGTGAAAGATGATCCAATTTTTCATTTTCGAAAATTCGTGATTTTGAGTGTAATATGCCATTTTGAACCGATTGCGACGGGTCCCGGGTCCTGGAAACGCATAATTTTCGAGATATCGACGTGAAAACGTGAAAAATGATCCAATTTTTCACTTTTGAAAATTCGTGTTTTTTAGTGTATTATGCCATTGAGAATCGTTTGCGACGGGTCCCGGGTCCTGGAAACGCATAATTTACGAGATATCGACGTGGAAACGTGAAAAATGATCTCATTTTTCACCTTCGAAAATGAGTGTTTTTTAGTGTAATATGCCATTTAGAATCGATTGCGACGGGTCCCGGGTCCTGAAAACGCATAATTTTCGAGATATCGACGTGGAAACGTGAAAAATGATCTAGTTTTTCATTCTCAAAAATTCGTGTTTTTCAGTGTAATATGCCATTTAGAATCGATTGCGACGGGTCCTGGCTCCTGGAAAAGCAACATCTTCGAGATATCGACGTGAAAACGTGAAAAATGATCTCATTTTTCACCTTCGAAAATTCGTGTTTTTGAGTGTAATATGCCATTCAGAATCGATTGCGACGGGTCCCGGGTCCTGGAAACGCATAATTTACGAGATATCGACGTGGAAACGTGAAAAATGATCTAATTTTTCACCTTCGAAAATTCGTGTTTTTGAGTGTAATATGCCATTTAGAATCGATTGCGACGGGTCCCGGGTCCTGAAAACGCATAATTTTCGAGATATCGACGTGGAAACGTGAAAAATGATCTAATTTTTCATTCTTAAAAATTCGTGTTTTTCAGTGTAATATGCCATTTAGAATCGATTGCGACGGGTTCTGGGTCCTGGAAACGCATAATTTTCGAGATATCGACGTGGAAACGTGAAAAATGATCTATCTTTTCACCTTGGAAAATTCGTGTTTTTGAGTGTATTATGCCATTTAGAATCGATTGCGACGGCTACCGGGTCCTGGAAACGCATAATTTTTTAGATATCGACGTGGAAACGTGAAAAATGATCCAATTTTTCACTTTCGAAAATTCGTGTTTTCTAGTGTAATATGCCATTTGGAATCGATTGCGACGGGTCCCAGGTCCTGGAAACGCATGATTTTCAAGATATCGACGTGGAAACGTGAAAAATGATCCAATTTTTCACTTTCGAAAATGAGTGTTTTTTAGTGTAATATGCCATTTAGAATCGATCGCGACGGGTCCCGGGTCCCGAAAACGCATAATTTTCGAGATATTGACGTGGAAACGGGAAAAATGATTTAATTTTTCACCTTCGAAAATTCGTGTTTTTGAGTGTAATATGCCATTTAGAATCGTTTGCGACGGGTCCCGAGTCCTGGAAACGCAAAATTGACGAGATATCGACGTGGAAACGTGAAAGATGATCCAATTTTTCATTTTCGAAAATTCGTGATTTTGAGTGTAATATGCCATTTTGAACCGATTGCGACGGGTCCCGGGTCCTGGAAACGCATAATTTTCGAGATATCGACGTGAAAACGTGAAAAATGATCCAATTTTTCACTTTTGAAAATTCGTGTTTTTTAGTGTATTATGCCATTTAGAATCGTTTGCGACGGGTCCCGAGTCCTGGAAACGCATAATTTACGAGATATCGACGTGGAAACGTGAAAAATGATCTCATTTTTCACCTTCGAAAATGAGTGTTTTTTAGTGTAATATGCCATTTAGAATCGATTGCGACGGGTCCCGGGTCCTGAAAACGCATAATTTTCGAGATATCGACGTGGAAACGTGAAAAATGATCTAGTTTTTCATTCTCAAAAATTCGTGTTTTTCAGTGTAATATGCCATTTAGAATCGATTGCGACGGGTCCTGGCTCCTGGAAAAGCAACATCTCCGAGATATCGACGTGAAAACGTGAAAAATGATCTCATTTTTCACCTTCGAAAATTTGTGTTTTTGAGTGTAATATGCCATTCAGAATCGATTGCGACGGGTCCCGGGTCCTGAAAACGCATAATTTACGAGATATCGACGTGGAAACGTGAAAAATGATCTAATTTTTCACCTTCGAAAATTCGTGTTTTTGAGTGTAATATGCCATTTAGAATCGATTGCGACGGGTCCCGGGTCCTGAAAACGCATAATTTTCGAGATATCGACGTGGAAACGTGAAAAATGATCTAATTTTTCATTCTTAAAAATTCGTGTTTTTCAGTGTAATATGCCATTTAGAATCGATTGCGACGGGTTCTGGGTCCTGGAAACGCATAATTTTCGAGATATCGACGTGGAAATGTGAAAAATGATCTATCTTTTCACCTTGGAAAATTCGTGTTTTTGAGTGTATTATGCCATTTAGAATCGATTGCGACGGCTACCGGGTCCTGGAAACGCATAATTTTTTAGATATCGACGTGGAAACGTGAAAAATGATCCAATTTTTCACTTTCGAAAATTCGTGTTTTCTAGTGTAATATGCCATTTGGAATCGATTGCGACGGGTCCCAGGTCCTGGAAACGCATGATTTTCAAGATATCGACGTGGAAACGTGAAAAATGATCCAATTTTTCACTTTCGAAAATGAGTGTTTTTTAGTGTAATATGCCATTTAGAATCGATCGCGACGGGTCCCGGGTCCCGAAAACGCATAATTTTCGAGATATTGACGTGGAAACGGGAAAAATGATTTAATTTTTCATTCTCAAAAATTCGTGTTTTTGAGTGTAATATGCCATTTAAAATCGTTTGCGACGGGTCCCGAGTCCTGGACACGCATAATTTTCGAGATATCGACGTCAAAACGTGAAAAATGATCCAATTTTTCACTTTCGAAAATTCGTGTTTTCTAGTGTAATATGCCATTTTGAACCGATTGCGACGGGTCCCGGGTCCTGGAAACGCATAATTTTCGAGATATCGACGTGAAAACGTGAAAAATGATCCAATTTTTCACTTTTGAAAATTCGTGTTTTTTAGTGTATTATGCCATTTATAATCGTTTGCGACGGGTCCCGGGTCCTGGAAACGCATAATTTACGAGATATCGACGTGGAAACGTGAAAAATGATCTCATTTTTCACCTTCGAAAATGAGTGTTTTTTAGTGTAATATGCCATTTAGAATCGATTGCGACGGGTACCGGGTCCTGAAAACGCATAATTTTCGAGATATCGACGTGGAAACGTGAAAAATGATCTAGTTTTTCATTCTCAAAAATTCGTGTTTTTCAGTGTAATATGCCATTTAGAATCGATTGCGACGGGTCCTGGCTCCTGGAAAAGCAACATCTTCGAGATATCGACGTGAAAACGTGAAAAATGATCTCATTTTTCACCTTCGAAAATTCGTGTTTTTGAGTGTAATATGCCATTCAGAATCGATTGCGACGGGTCCCGGGTCCTGGAAACGCATAATTTACGAGATATCGACGTGGAAACGTGAAAAATGATCTAATTTTTCACCTTCGAAAATTCGTGTTTTTGAGTGTAATATGCCATTTAGAATCGATTGCGACGGGTCCCGGGTCCTGAAAACGCATAATTTTCGAGATATCGACGTGGAAACGTGAAAAATGATCTAATTTTTCATTCTTAAAAATTCGTGTTTTTCAGTGTAATATGCCATTTAGAATCGATTGCGACGGGTTCTGGGTCCTGGAAACGCATAATTTTCGAGATATCGACGTGGAAACGTGAAAAATGATCTATCTTTTCACCTTGGAAAATTCGTGTTTTTGAGTGTATTATGCCATTTAGAATCGATTGCGACGGCTACTGGGTCCTGGAAACGCATAATTTTTTAGATATCGACGTGGAAACGTGAAAAATGATCCAATTTTTCACTTTCGAAAATTCGTGTTTTCTAGTGTAATATGCCATTTGGAATCGATTGCGACGGGTCCCAGGTCCTGGAAACGCATGATTTTCAAGATATCGACGTGAAAACGTGAAAAATGATCCAATTTTTCACTTTCGAAAATGAGTGTTTTTTAGTGTAATATGCCATTTAGAATCGATCGCGACGGGTCCCGGGTCCCGAAAACGCATAATTTTCGAGATATTGACGTGGAAACGGGAAAAATGATTTAATTTTTCATTCTCAAAAATTCGTGTTTTTGAGTGTAATATGCCATTTAAAATCGCTTGCGACGGGTCCCGAGTCCTGGACACGCATAATTTTCGAGATATCGACGTCAAAACGTGAATAATGATCCAATTTTTCACTTTCGAAAATTCGTGTTTTCTAGTGTAATATGCCATTTAGAATCGATTGCGACGGGTCCCAGGTCCTGGAAACGCATGATTTTCAAGATATCGACGTGGAAACGTGAAAAATGATCCAATTTTTCACCTTCGAAAATTCGTGTTTTTGAGTGTAATATGCCATTTAGAATCGTTTGCGACGGGTCCCGGGTCCTGGAAACGCATAATTTACGAGATATCGACGTGGAAACGTGAAAAATGATCTAATTTTTCACCTTCGAAGATTCGTGTTTTTGAGTGTAATATGCCATTTAAAATCGTTTGCGACGGGTCCCGAGTCCTGGACACGCATAATTTTCGAGATATCGACGTCAAAACGTGAAAAATGATCCAATTTTTCACTTTCGAAAATTCGTGTTTTCTAGTGTAATATGCCATTTTGAACCGATTGCGACGGGTCCCGGGTCCTGGAAACGCATAATTTTCGAGATATCGACGTGAAAACGTGAAAAATGATCCAATTTTTCACTTTTGAAAATTCGTGTTTTTTAGTGTATTATGCCATTTAGAATCGTTTGCGACGGGTCCCGGGTCCTGGAAACGCATAATTTACGAGATATCGACGTGGAAACGTGAAAAATGATCTCATTTTTCACCTTCGAAAATGAGTGTTTTTTAGTGTAATATGCCATTTAGAATCGATTGCGACGGGTACCGGGTCCTGAAAACGCATAATTTTCGAGATATCGACGTGGAAACGTGAAAAATGATCTAGTTTTTCATTCTCAAAAATTCGTGTTTTTCAGTGTAATATGCCATTTAGAATCGATTGCGACGGGTCCTGGCTCCTGGAAAAGCAACATCTTCGAGATATCGACGTGAAAACGTGAAAAATGATCTCATTTTTCACCTTCGAAAATTCGTGTTTTTGAGTGTAATATGCCATTCAGAATCGATTGCGACGGGTCCCGGGTCCTGGAAACGCATAATTTACGAGATATCGACGTGGAAACGTGAAAAATGATCTAATTTTTCACCTTCGAAAATTCGTGTTTTTGAGTGTAATATGCCATTTAGAATCGATTGCGACGGGTCCCGGGTCCTGAAAACGCATAATTTTCGAGATATCGACGTGGAAACGTGAAAAATGATCTAATTTTTCATTCTTAAAAATTCGTGTTTTTCAGTGTAATATGCCATTTAGAATCGATTGCGACGGGTTCTGGGTCCTGGAAACGCATAATTTTCGAGATATCGACGTGGAAACGTGAAAAATGATCTATCTTTTCACCTTGGAAAATTCGTGTTTTTGAGTGTATTATGCCATTTAGAATCGATTGCGACGGCTACCGGGTCCTGGAAACGCATAATTTTTTAGATATCGACGTGGAAACGTGAAAAATGATCCAATTTTTCACTTTCGAAAATTCGTGTTTTCTAGTGTAATATGCCATTTGGAATCGATTGCGACGGGTCCCAGGTCCTGGAAACGCATGATTTTCAAGATATCGACGTGGAAACGTGAAAAATGATCCAATTTTTCACTTTCGAAAATGAGTGTTTTTTAGTGTAATATGCCATTTAGAATCGATCGCGACGGGTCCCGGGTCCCGAAAACGCATAATTTTCGAGATATTGACGTGGAAACGGGAAAAATGATTTAATTTTTCATTCTCAAAAATTCGTGTTTTTGAGTGTAATATGCCATTTAAAATCGTTTGCGACGGGTCCCGAGTCCTGGACACGCATAATTTTCGAGATATCGACGTCAAAACGTGAAAAATGATCCAATTTTTCACTTTCGAAAATTCGTGTTTTCTAGTGTAATATGCCATTTAGAATCGATTGCGACGGGTCCCAGGTCCTGGAAACGCATGATTTTCAAGATATCGACGTGGAAACGTGAAAAATGATCCAATTTTTCACCTTCGAAAATTCGTGTTTTTGAGTGTAATATGCCATTTAGAATCGTTTGCGACGGGTCCCGGGTCCTGGAAACGCATAATTTACGAGATATCGACGTGGAAACGTGAAAAATGATCTAATTTTTCACCTTCGAAGATTCGTGTTTTTGAATGTATCATGCCATTTAGAATTGATTGCGACGGGTCCTGGGTCCTGGAAACACATCATTTTCAAGATATCGACGTGGAAACGTGAAAAATGATCCCATTTTTCACTTTCGAAAATGAGTGTTTTTTAGTGTAATATGCCATTTAGAATCGATTGCGACGGGTTCCGGGTCCTGAAAACGCATAATTTTCGAGATATCGACGTGGAAACGTGAAAAATGATCTAATTTTTCATTCTTAAAAATTCGTGTTTTTCAGTGTAATATGCCATTTAGAATCGATTGCGACGGGTTCTGGGTCCTGGAAACGCATAATTTTCGAGATATCGACGTGGAAACGTGAAAAATGATCTATCTTTTCACCTTCGAAAATTCGTGTTTTTGAGTGTATTATGCCATTTAAAATCGATTGCGACGGCTACCGGGTCCTGGACACGCATAATTTTCGAGATATCGACGTCAAAACGTGAAGAATGATCCAATTTTTCACTTTCGAAAATTCGTGTTTTCTAGTGTAATATGCCATTTGGAATCGATTGCGACGGGTCCCAGGTCCCGGAAACGCATGATTTTTAAGATATCGACGTGGAAACGTGAAAAATGATCCAATTTTTCACTTTCGAAAATGAGTGTTTTTTAGTGTAATATGCCATTTAGAATCGATCGCCACGGGTCCCGGGTCCCGAAAACGCATAATTTTCGAGATATTGACGTGGAAACGGGAAAAATGATTTAATTTTTCATTCTCAAAAATTCGTGTTTTTGAGTGTAATATGCCATTTAAAATCGTTTGCGACGGGTCCCGAGTCCTGGACACGCATAATTTTCGAGATATCGACGTCAAAACGTGAAAAATGATCCAATTTCTCACTTTTGAAAATTCGTGTTTTCTAGTGTAATATGCCATTTAGAATCGATTGCGACGGGTCCCAGGTCCTGGAAACGCATGATTTTCAAGATATCGACGTGGAAACGTGAAAAATGATCCAATTTTTCACCTTCGAAAATTCGTGTTTTTGAGTGTAATATGCCATTTAGAATCGTTTGCGACGGGTCCCGGGTCCTGGAAACGCATAATTTACGACATATCGACGTGGAAACGTGAAAAATGATCTAATTTTTCACCTTCGAAAATTCGTGTTTTTGAGTGTATCATGCCATTTAGAATTGATTGCGACGGGTCCTGGGTCCTGGAAACACATAATTTTCGAGATATCGACGTGGAAACGTGAAAAATGATCCAATTTTTCACTTTCGAAAATGAGTGTTTTTTAGTGTAATATGCCATTTAGAATCGATTGCGACGGGTCCCGGGTCCCGAAAACGCATAATTTTCGAGATATTGACGTGGAAACGGGAAAAATGATTTAATTTTTCATTCTCAAAAATTCGTGTTTTTGAGTGTAATATGCCATTTAAAATCGTTTGCGACGGGTCCCGAGTCCTGGACACGCATAATTTTCGAGATATCGACGTCAAAACGTGAAAAATGATCCAATTTTTCACTTTCGAAAATTCGTGTTTTCTAGTGTAATATGCCATTTAGAATCGATTGCGACGGGTCCCAGGTCCTGGAAACGCATGATTTTCAAGATATCGACGTGGAAACGTGAAAAATGATCCAATTTTTCACCTTCGAAAATTCGTGTTTTTGAGTGTAATATGCCATTTAGAATCGTTTGCGACGGGTCCCGGGTCCTGGAAACGCATAATTTACGAGATATCGACGTGAAAACGTGAAAAATGATCTAATTTTTCACCTTCGAAGATTCGTGTTTTTGAATGTATCATGCCATTTAGAATTGATTGCGACGGGTCCTGGGTCCTGGAAACACATAATTTTCAAGATATCGACGTGGAAACGTGAAAAATGATCCCATTTTTCACTTTCGAAAATGAGTGTTTTTTAGTGTAATATGCCATTTAGAATCGATTGCGACGGGTTCCGGGTCCTGAAAACGCATAATTTTCGAGATATCGACGTGGAAACGTGAAAAATGATCTAATTTTTCATTCTTAAAAATTCGTGTTTTTCAGTGTATTATGCCATTTAAAATCGATTGCGACGGCTACCGGGTCCTGGACACGCATAATTTTCGAGATATCGACGTCAAAACGTGAAGAATGATCCAATTTTTCACTTTCGAAAATTCGTGTTTTCTAGTGTAATATGCCATTTGGAATCGATTGCGACGGGTCCCAGGTCCTGGAAACGCATGATTTTTAAGATATCGACGTGGAAACGTGAAAAATGATCCAATTTTTCACTTTCGAAAATGAGTGTTTTTTAGTGTAATATGCCATTTTAGAATCGATCGCGACGGGTCCCGGGTCCCGAAAACGCATAATTTTCGAGATATTGACGTGGAAACGGGAAAAATGATTTAATTTTTCATTCTCAAAAATTCGTGTTTTTGAGTGTAAAATGCCATTTAAAATCGTTTGCGACGGGTCCCGAGTCCTGGACACGCATAATTTTCGAGATATCGACGTCAAAACGTGAAAAATGATCCAATTTTTCACTTTCGAAAATTCGTGTTTTCTAGTGTAATATGCCATTTAGAATCGATTGCGACGGGTCCCAGGTCCTGGAAACGCATGATTTTTCAAGATATCGACGTGGAAACGTGAACAATGATCCAATTTTTCACCTTCGAAAAATTCGTGTTTTTGAGTGTTAATATGCCATTTAGAATCGTTTGCGACGGGTCCCGGGTCCTGGAAACGCATAATTTACGAGATATCGACGTGGAAACGTGAAAAATGATCTAATTTTTCACCTTCGAAGATTCGTGTTTTTGAATGTATCATGCCATTTAGAATTGATTGCGATGGGTCCTGGGTCCTGGAAACACATAATTTTCAAGATATCGACGTGGAAACGTGAAAAATGATCCCATTTTTCACTTTCGAAAATGAGTGTTTTTTAGTGTAATATGCCATTTAGAATCGATTGCGACGGGTTCCGGGTCCTGAAAACGCATAATTTTCGAGATATCGACGTGGAAACGTGAAAAATGATCTAATTTTTCATTCTTAAAAATTCGTGTTTTTCAGTGTAATATGCCATTTAGAATCGATTGCGACGGGTTCTGGGTCCTGGAAACGCATAATTTTCGAGATATCGACGTGGAAACGTGAAAAATGATCTATCTTTTCACCTTCGAAAATTCGTGTTTTTGAGTGTATTATGCCATTTAAAATCGATTGCGACGGCTACCGGGTCCTGGACACGCATAATTTTCGAGATATCGACGTCAAAACGTGAAGAATGATCCAATTTTTCACTTTCGAAAATTCGTGTTTTCTAGTGTAATATGCCATTTGGAATCGATTGCGACGGGTCCCAGGTCCTGGAAACGCATGATTTTTAAGATATCGACGTGGAAACGTGAAAAATGATCCAATTTTTCACCTTCGAAAATTCGTGTTTTTGAGTGTAATATGCCATTTAGAATCGTTTGCGAAGGGTCCTGGGTCCTGGAAACACATAATTTTCAAGATATCGACGTGGAAACGTGGAAAATGATCCAATTTTTCACTTTCGAAAATGAGTGTTTTTTAGTGTAATATGCCATTTAAAATCGATTGCGACGGGTTCTGGGTCCTGGAAACGCATAATTTTTGAGATATCGACGTGGAAACGTGAAAAATGATCTAATTTTTCACCTTCGAAAATTCGTGTTTTTGAGTGTATTATGCCATTTAGAATTGATTGCGACGGCTACCGAGTCCTGGAAACGCATAATTTTTTAGATATCGACGTGGAAACGTGAAAAATTATCCAATTTTTCACTTTCGAAAGTTAGTGTTTTTCAGTGTAATATGCAATTTAGAATCGATTGCGACGGGTCCCGGGTCCTGAAAACGCATAATTTTCGAGATATTGACGTGGAAACGGGAAAAATGATTTAATTTTTCATTCTCAAAAATTCGTGTTTTTAAGTGTAATATGCCATTTAAAATCGTTCGCGACGGGTCCCGAGTCCTGGACACGCATAATTTTCGAGATATCGACGTCAAAACGTGAAGAATGATCCAATTTTTCACTTCCGAAAATTCGTGTTTTCTAGTGTAATATGCCATTCAGAATCGATTGCGACGGGTCCCAGGTCCTGGAAACGCATGATTTTCAAGATATCGACGTGGAAACGTGAAAAATGATCCAATTTTTCACCTTCGAAAATTCGTGTTTTTGAGTGTAATATGCCTTTTAGAATCGTTTGCGACGGGTCCCGGGTCCTGGAAACGCATAATTTACGAGATATCGACGTGGAAACGTGAAAAATGATCTAATTTTTCACCTTCGAAAATTCGTGTTTTTGAGTGTATCATGCCATTTAGGATTGATTGCGACGGGTCCCAGGTCCTGGAAACGCATAATTTTCGAGATATCGACGTGGAAACGTGAAAAATGATCCAATTTTTCAGTTTCGAAAATGAGTGTTTTTTAGAGTAATATGCCATTTAGAATCGATTGCGACGGGTCCCGGGTCCTGAAAACGCATAATTTTCGAGATATCGACGTGGAAACGGGAAAAATGATCTGATTTTTCATTCTCAAAAATTCGTGTTTTTCAGTGTAATGTGCCATTCAGAATCGATTGCGACCGGTCCTAGGTCCTGAAAACGCATAATCTCCGAGATATCGACGTGGAAACGTGAAAAATGATCTAATTTTTCACCTTCGAAGATTCGTGTTTTTGAGTGTATCATGCCATTTAGAATTGATTGCGACGGGTCCTGGGTCCTGGAAACACATAATTTTCAAGATATCGACGTGGAAACGTGAAAAATGATCCCATTTTTCACTTTCGAAAATGAGTGTTTTTTAGTGTAATATGCCATTTAGAATCGATTGCGACGGGTCCCGGGTTCTGAAAACGCATAATTTTCGAGATATCGACGTGGAAACGTGAAAAATGATCTAATTTTTCATTCTTAAAAATTCGTGTTTTTCAGTGTAATATGCCATTTAGAATCGATTGCGACGGGTTCTGGGTCCTGGAAACGCATAATTTTTTAGATATCGACGTGGAAACGTGAAAAATGATCCAATTTTTCACTTTCGAAAATTCGTGTTTTCTAGTGTAATATGCCATTTGGAATCGATTGCGACGGGTCCCAGGTCCTGGAAACGCATGATTTTCAAGATATCGACGTGGAAACGTGAAAAATGATCCAATTTTTCACTTTCGAAAATGAGTGTTTTTTAGTGTAATATGCCATTCAGAATCGATTGCGACGGGTCCCGGGTCCCGAAAACGCATAATTTTCGAGATATTGACGTGGAAACGGGAAAAATGATTTAATTTTTCATTCTCAAAAATTCGTGTTTTTGAGTGTAATATGCCATTTAAAATCGTTTGCGACGGGTCCCGAGTCCTGGACACGCATAATTTTCGAGATATCGACGTCAAAACGTGAAGAATGATCCAATTTTTCACTTTCGAAAATTCGTGTTTTCTAGTGTAATATGCCATTTGGAATCGATTGCGACGGGTCCCAGGTCCTGGAAACGCATGATTTTCAAGATATCGACGTGGAAACGTGAAAAATGATCCAATTTTTCACCTTCGAAAATTCGTGTTTTTGAGTGTAATATGCCATTTAGAATCGTTTGCGACGGGTACCGGGTCCTGGAAACGCATAATTTACGAGATATCGACGTGGAAACGTGAAACATGATCTAATTTTTCACTTTCGAAAATTCGTGTTTTTGAGTGTATCATGCCATTTAGAATTGATTGCGACGGGTCCTGGGTCCTGGAAACACATAACTTTCAAGATATCGACGTGGAAACGTGAAAAATGATCCAATTTTTCACTTTCGAAAATGAGTGTTTTTTAGTGTAATATGCCATTTAGAATCGATTGCGACGGGTCCCGGGTCCTGAAAACGCATAATTTTCGAGATATCGACGTGGAAACGTGAAAAATGATCCAATTTTTCATTCTCAAAAATTCGTGTTTTTCAGTGTAATATGCCATTTAGAATCGATTGCGACGGGTTCTGGGTCATGGAAACGCATAATTTTCGAGATATCGACGTGGAAACGTGAAAAATGATCTAATTTTTCACCTTCGAAAATTCGTGTTTTTGAGTGTAATATGCCATTTAGAATCGTTTGCGACGGGTCCCGAGTCCTGGAAACGCAAAATTTACGAGATATCGACGTGGAAACGTGAAAGATGATCCAATTTTTCATTTTCGAAAATTCGTGATTTTGAGTGTAATATGCCATTTTGAACCGATTGCGACGGGTCCCGGGTCCTGGAAACGCATAATTTTCGAGATATCGACGTGAAAACGTGAAAAATGATCCAATTTTTCACTTTTGAAAATTCGTGTTTTTTAGTGTATTATGCCATTTAGAATCGTTTGCGACGGGTCCCGGGTCCTGGAAACGCATAATTTACGAGATATCGACGTGGAAACGTGAAAAATGATCTCATTTTTCACCTTCGAAAATGAGTGTTTTTTAGTGTAATATGCCATTTAGAATCGATTGCGACGGGTCCCGGGTCCTGAAAACGCATCATTTTCGAGATATCGACGTGGAAACGTGAAAAATGATCTAGTTTTTCATTCTCAAAAATTCGTGTTTTTCAGTGTAATATGCCATTTAGAATCGATTGCGACGGGTCCTGGCTCCTGGAAAAGCAACATCTTCGAGATATCCACGTGAAAACGTGAAAAATGATCTCACTTTTCACCTTCGAAAATTCGTGTTTTTGAGTGTAATATGCCATTTAGAATCGATTGCGACGGGTCCCGGGTCCTGGAAACGCATAATTTTTGAGATATCGACGTGGAAACGTGAAAAATGATCTAATTTTTCACCTTCGCAAATTCGTGTTTTTGAGTGTATTATGCCATTTAGAATTGATTGCGACGGCTACCGAGTCCTGGAAACGCATAATTTTTTAGATATCGACGTGGAAACGTGAAAAATTATCCAATTTTTCACTTTCGAAAATTAGTGTTTTTCAGTGTAATATGCAATTTAGAATCGATTGCGACGGGTCCCGGGTCCTGAAAACGCATAATTTTCGAGATATTGACGTGGAAACGGGAAAAATGATTTAATTTTTCATTCTCAAAAATTCGTGTTTTTAAGTGTAATATGCCATTTAAAATCGTTCGCGACGGGTCCCGAGTCCTGGACACGCATAATTTTCGAGATATCGACGTCAAAACGTGAAGAATGATCCAATTTTTCACTTCCGAAAATTCGTGTTTTCTAGTGTAATATGCCATTCAGAATCGATTGCGACGGGTCCCAGGTCCTGGAAACGCATGATTTTCAAGATATCGACGTGGAAACGTGAAAAATGATCCAATTTTCCACCTTCGAAAATTCGTGTTTTTGAGTGTAATATGCCTTTTAGAATCGTTTGCGACGGGTCCCGGGTCCTGGAAACGCATAATTTACGAGATATCGACGTGGAAACGTGAAAAATGATCTAATTTTTCACCTTCGAAAATTCGTGTTTTTGAGTGTATCATGCCATTTAGAATTGATTGCGACGGGTCCCAGGTCCTGGAAACGCATAATTTTCGAGATATCGACGTGGAAACGTGAAAAATGATCCAATTTTCCAGTTTCGAAAATGAGTGTTTTTTAGTGTAATATGCCATTTAGAATCGATTGCGACGGGTCCCGGGTCCTGAAAACGCATAATTTTCGAGATATCGACGTGGAAACGGGAAAAATGATCTGATTTTTCATTCTCAAAAATTCGTGTTTTTCAGTGTAATGTGCCATTCAGAATCGATTGCGACCGGTCCTGGGTCCTGAAAACGCATAATCTCCGAGATATCGACGTGGAAACGTGAAAAATGATCTAATTTTTCACCTTCGAAGATTCGTGTTTTTGAGTGTATCATGCCATTTAGAATTGATTGCGACGGGTTCTGGGTCCTGGAAACACATAATTTTCAAGATATCGACGTGGAAACGTGAAAAATGATCCCATTTTTCACTGTCGAAAATGAGTGTTTTTTAGTGTAATATGCCATTTAGAATCGATTGCGACGGGTCCCGGGTCCTGAAAACGCATAATTTTCGAGATATCGACGTGGAAACGTGAAAAATGATCTAATTTTTCATTCTTAAAAATTCGTGTTTTTCAGTGTAATATGCCATTTAGAATCGATTGCGACGGGTTCTGGGTCCTGGAAACGCATAATTTTTTAGATATCGACGTGGAAACGTGAAAAATGATCCAATTTTTCACTTTCGAAAATGAGTGTTTTTTAGTGTAATATGCCATTTAGAATCGATTGCGACGGGTCCCGGGTCCCGAAAACGCATAATTTTCGAGATATTGACGTGGAAACGGGAAAAATGATTTAATTTTTCATTCTCAAAAATTCGTGTTTTTGAGTGTAATATGCCATTTAAAATCGTTTGCGACGGGTCCCGAGTCCTGGACACGCATAATTTTCGAGATATCGACGTCAAAACGTGAAGAATGATCCAATTTTTCACTTTCGAAAATTCGTGTTTTCTAGTGTAATATGCCATTTGGAATCGATTGCGACGGGTCCCAGGTCCTGGAAACGCATGATTTTCAAGATATCGACGTGGAAACGTGAAAAATGATCCAATTTTTCACTTTCGAAAATGAGTGTTTTTTAGTGTAATATGCCATTTAGAATCGATTGCGACGGGTCCCGGGTCCCGAAAACGCATAATTTTCGAGATATTGACGTGGAAACGGGAAAAATGATTTAATTTTTCATTCTAAAAAATTCGTGTTTTTGAGTGTAATATGCCATTTAAAATCGTTTGCGACGGGTCCCGAGTCCTGGACACGCATAATTTTCGAGATATCGACGTCAAAACGTGAAGAATGATCCAATTTTTCACTTTCGAAAATTCGTGTTTTCTAGTGTAATATGCCATTTGGAATCGATTGCGACGGGTCCCAGGTCCTGGAAACACATAACTTTCAAGATATTGACGTGGAAACGTGAAAAATGATCCAATTTTTCACTTTCGAAAATGAGTGTTTTTTAGTGTAATATGCCATTTAGAATCGATTGCGACGGGTCCCGGGTCCTGAAAACGCATAATTTTCGAGATATCGACGTGGAAACGTGAAAAATGATCCAATTTTTCATTCTCAAAAATTCGTGTTTTTCAGTGTAATATGCCATTTAGAATCGATTGCGACGGGTTCTGGGTCATGGAAACGCATAATTTTCGAGATATCGACGTGGAAACGTGAAAAATGATCTAATTTTTCACCTTCGAAAATTCGTGTTTTTGAGTGTAATATGCCATTTAGAATCGTTTGCGACGGGTCCCGAGTCCTGGAAACGCAAAATTTACGAGATATCGACGTGGAAACGTGAAAGATGATCCAATTTTTCATTTTCGAAAATTCGTGATTTTGAGTGTAATATGCCATTTTGAACCGATTGCGACGGGTCCCGGGTCCTGGAAACGCATAATTTTCGAGATATCGACGTGAAAACGTGAAAAATGATCCAATTTTTCACTTTTGAAAATTCGTGTTTTTTAGTGTATTATGCCATTTAGAATCGTTTGCGACGGGTCCCGGGTCCTGGAAACGCATAATTTACGAGATATCGACGTGGAAACGTGAAAAATGATCTCATTTTTCACCTTCGAAAATGAGTGTATTTTAGTGTAATATGCCATTTAGAATTGATTGCGACGGGTCCCGGGTCCTGAAAACGCATAATTTTCGAGATATCGACGTGGAAACGTGAAAAATGATCTAGTTTTTCATTCTCAAAAATTCGTGTTTTTCAGTGTAATATGCCATTTAGAATCGATTGCGACGGGTCCTGGCTCCTGGAAAAGCAACATCTTCGAGATATCCACGTGAAAACGTGAAAAATGATCTCACTTTTCACCTTCGAAAATTCGTGTTTTTGAGTGTAATATGCCATTTAGAATCGATTGCGACGGGTCCCGGGTCCTGGAAACGCATAATTTTCGAGATATCGACGTGGAAACGTGAAAAATGATCTAGTTTTTCATTCTCAAAAATTCGTGTTTTTCAGTGTAATATGCCATTTAGAATCGATTGCGACGGGTCCTGGCTCCTGGAAAAGCAACATCTTCGAGATATCCACGTGAAAACGTGAAAAATGATCTCACTTTTCACCTTCGAAAATTCGTGTTTTTGAGTGTAATATGCCATTTAGAATCGATTGCGACGGGTCCCGGGTCCTGGAAACGCATAATTTACGAGATATCGACGTGGAAACGTGAAAAATGATCTAATTTTTCACCTTCGAAAATTCGTGTTTTTGAGTGTATCATGCCATTTAGAATTGATTGCGAAGGGTCCTGGGTCCTGGAAACACATAATTTTCAAGATATCGACGTGGAAACGTGGAAAATGATCCAATTTTTCACTTTCGAAAATGAGTGTTTTTTAGTGTAATATGCCATTTAAAATCGATTGCGACGGGTTCTGGGTCCTGGAAACGCATAATTTTTGAGATATCGACGTGGAAACGTGAAAAATGATCTAATTTTTCACCTTCGAAAATTCGTGTTTTTGAGTGTATTATGCCATTTAGAATTGATTGCGACGGCTACCGAGTCCTGGAAACGCATAATTTTTTAGATATCGACGTGGAAACGTGAAAAATGATCCAATTTTTCACTTTCGAAAATTAGTGTTTTTCAGTGTAATATGCAATTTAGAATCGATTGCGACGGGTCCCGGGTCCTGAAAACGCATAATTTTCGAGATATTGACGTGGAAACGGGAAAAATGATTTAATTTTTCATTCTCAAAAATTCGTGTTTATAAGTGTAATATGCCATTTAAAATCGTTCGCGACGGGTCCCGAGTCCTGGACACGCATAATTTTCGGGATATCGACGTCAAAACGTGAAGAATGATCCAATTTTTCACTTCCGAAAATTCGTGTTTTCTAGTGTAATATGCCATTCAGAATCGATTGCGACGGGTCCCAGGTCCTGGAAACGCATGATTTTCAAGATATCGACGTGGAAACGTGAAAAATGATCCAATTTTTCACCTTCGAAAATTCGTGTTTTTGAGTGTAATATGCCTTTTAGAATCATTTGCGACGGGTCCCGGGTCCTGGAAACGCATAATTTACGAGATATCGACGTGGAAACGTGAAAAATGATCTAATTTTTCACCTTCGAAAATTCGTGTTTTTGAGTGTATCATGCCATTTAGAATTGATTGCGACGGGTCCCAGGTCCTGGAAACGCATAATTTTCGAGATATCGACGTGGAAACGTGAAAAATGATCCAATTTTTCAGTTTCGAAAATGAGTGTTTTTTAGTGTAATATGCCATTTAGAATCGATTGCGACGGGTCCCGGGTCCTGAAAACGCATAATTTTCGAGATATCGACGTGGAAACGGGAAAAATGATCTGATTTTTCATTCTCAAAAATTCGTGTTTTTCAGTGTAATATGCCATTTAGAATCGATTGCGACGGGTTCTGGGTCCTGGAAACGCATAATTTTCGAGATATCGACGTGGAAACGTGAAAAATGATCTAATTTTTCACTTCCGAAAATTCGTGTTTCTGAGTGTATTATGCCATTTAGAATCGATTGCGACGGCTACCGGGTCCTGGAAACGCATAATTTTCTAGATATCGACGTGGAAACGTGAAAAATGATCCAATTTTTCACTTTCGAAAATTCGTGTTTTCTAGTGTAATATGCCATTTAGAATCGATTGCGACGGGTCCCAGGTCCTGGAAACGCATGATTTTTAAAATATCGACGTGAAAACGTGAAAAATGATCCAATTTTTCACCTCCTAAAATTCGTGTTTTTGAGTGTAATATGCCATTTAGAATCGTTTGCGACGGGTCCCGAGTCCTGGAAACGCAAAATTTACGAGATATCGACGTGGAAACGTGAAAGATGATCCAATTTTTCACTTTCGAAAATTCGTGATTTTGAGTGTAATATGCCATTTTGAATCGATTGCGACGGGTCCCGGGTCCTGGAAACGCATAATTTTCGAGATATCGACGTGGAAACGTGAAAAATGATCCAATATTTCACTTTCGAAAATTCGTGTTTTTCAGTGTAATATGCCATTTAGAATCGATTGCGACGGGTTCTGGGTCCTGAAAACGCATAATTTTCGAGATATCAACGTGGGAACGTGAAAAATGATCTAATTTTTCATTCTCAAAAATTCGTGTTTTTCAGTGTAATATGCCATTTAGAATCGATTGCGACGGGTCCTGGGTCCTGAAAAAGCAACATTTTCGAGATATCGACGTGAAAACGTGAAAAATGATCTCATTTTTCACCTTCGAAAATTCGTGTTTTTGAGTGTAATATGCCATTTAGAATCGATTGCGACGGGTCCCGGGTCCTGGAAACGCATAATTTACGAAATATCGACGTGGAAACGTAAAAAATGATCTAATTTTTCATTCTCAAAAATTCGTGTTTTTCAGTGTAATGTGCCATTCAGAATCGATTGCGACCGGTCCTGGGTCCTGAAAACGCATAATCTCCGAGATATCGACGTGGAAACGTGAAAGATGATCTAATTTTTCGTTGTTAAAAATTCGTGTTTTTCAGTGTAATATGCCATTTAGAATCGATTGCGACGGGTTCTGGGTCCTGGAAACGCATAATTTTTTAGATATCGACGTGGAAACGTGAAAAATGATCCAATTTTTCACTTTCGAAAATTCGTGTTTTCTAGTGTAATATGCCATTTGGAATCGATTGCGACGGGTCCCAGGTCCTGGAAACGCATGATTTTCAAGATATCGACGTGGAAACGTGAAAAATGATCCAATTTTTCACTTTCGAAAATGAGTGTTTTTTAGTGTAATATGCCATTTAGAATCGGTTGCGACGGGTCCCGGGTCCCGAAAACGCATAATTTTCGAGATATTGACGTGGAAACGGGAAAAATGATTTAATTTTTCATTCTCAAAAATTCGTGTTTTTGAGTGTAATATGCCATTTAAAATCGTTTGCGACGGGTCCCGAGTCCTGGACACGCATAATTTTCGAGATATCGACGTCAAAACGTGAAGAATGATCCAATTTTTCACTTTCGAAAATTCGTGTTTTCTAGTGTAATATGCCATTTAGAATCGATTGCGACGGGTCCCAGGTCCTGGAAACGCATGATTTTCAAGATATCGACGTGGAAACGTGAAAAATGATCCAATTTTTCACCTTCGAAAATTCGTGTTTTTGAGTGTAATATGCCATTTAGAATCGTTTGCGACGGGTCCTGGGTCCTGGAAACGCATAATTTACGAGATATCGACGTAGAAACGTGAAAAATGATCTAATTTTTCACCTTCGAAGATTCGTGTTTTTGAGTGTATCATGCCATTTAGAATTGATTGCGACGGGTCCTGGGTCCTGGAAACACATAATTTTCAAGATATCGACGTGGAAACGTGAAAAATGATCCCATTTTTCACTTTCGAAAATGAGTGTTTTTTAGTGTAATATGCCATTTAGAATCGATTGCGACGGGTTTCGGGTCCTGAAAACGCATAATTTTCGAGATATCGACGTGGAAACGTGAAAAATGATCTAATTTTTCATTCTTAAAAATTCGTGTTTTTCAGTGTAATATGCCATTTAGAATCGATTGCGACGGGTTCTGGGTCCCGGAAACGCATAATTTTCGAGATATCGACGTGGAAACGTGAAAAATGATCTATCTTTTCACCTTCGAAAATTCGTGTTTTTGAGTGTATTATGCCATTTAGAATCGATTGCGACGGCTACCGGGTCCTGGAAACGCATAATTTTTTAGATATCGACGTGGAAACGTGAAAAATGATCCAATTTTTCACTCTCGAAAATTCGTGTTTTCTAGTGTAATATGCCATTTGGAATCGATTGCGACGGATCCCAGGTCCTGGAAACGCATGATTTTCAAGATATCGACGTGGAAACGTGAAAAATGATCCAATTTTTCACCTTCGAAAATTCGTGTTTTTGAGTGTAATATGCCATTTAGAATCGTTTGCGACGGGTCCCGGGTCCTGGAAACGCATAATTTACGAGATATCGACGTGGAAACGTGAAACATGATCTAATTTTTCACTTTCGAAAATTCGTGTTTTTGAGTGTATCATGCCATTTAGAATTGATTGCGACGGGTCCTGGGTCCTGGAAACACATAACTTTCAAGATATCGACGTGGAAACGTGAAAAATGATCCAATTTTTCACTTTCGAAAATGAGTGTTTTTTAGTGTAATATGCCATTTAGAATCGATTGCGACGGGTCCCGGGTCCTGAAAACGCATAATTTTCGAGATATCGACGTGGAAACGTGAAAAATGATCCAATTTTTCATTCTCAAAAATTCGTGTTTTTCAGTGTAATATGCCATTTAGAATCGATTGCGACGGGTTCTGGGTCATGGAAACGCATAATTTTCGAGATATTGACGTGGAAACGTGAAAAATGATCCAATTTTTCACCTTCGAAAATTCGTGTTTTTGAGTGTAATATGCCATTTAGAATCGTTTGCGACGGGTCCCGAGTCCTGGAAACGCAAAATTTACGAGATATCGACGTGGAAACGTGAAAGATGATCCAATTTTTCATTTTCGAAAATTCGTGATTTTGAGTGTAATATGCCATTTTGAACCGATTGCGACGGGTCCCGGGTCCTGGAAACGCATAATTTTCGAGATATCGACGTGGAAACGTGAAAAATGGTCCAATTTTTGAGTTTCGAAAATGAGTGTTTTTTAGTGTAATATGCCATTTAGAATCGATTGCGACGGGTCCCGGGTCCTGAAAACGCATAATTTTCGAGATATCGACGTGGAAACGTGAAAAATGATCTGATTTTTCATTCTCAAAAATTCGTGTTTTTCAGTGTAATATGCCATTTAGAATCGATTGCGACGGGTTCTGGGTCCTGGAAACGCATAATTTTCGAGATATCGACGTGGAAACGTGAAAAATGATCTAATTTTTCACTTCCGAAAATTCGTGTTTTTGAGTGTATTATGCCATTTAGAATCGATTGCGACGGCTACCGGGTCCTGGAAACGCATAATTTTCTAGATATCGACGTGAAAACGTGAAAAATGATCCAATTTTTCACTTTCGAAAATTCGTGTTTTCTAGTGTAATATGCCATTTAGAATCGATTGCGACGGGTCCCAGGTCCTGGAAACGCATGATTTTCAAAATATCGACGTGAAAACGTGAAAAATGATCCAATTTTTCACCTCCTAAAATTCGTGTTTTTGAGTGTAATATGCCATTTAGAATCGTTTGCGACGGGTCCCGAGTCCTGGAAACGCAAAATTTACGAGATATCGACGTGGAAACGTGAAAGATGATCCAATTTTTCACTTTCGAAAATTCGTGATTTTGAGTGTAATATGCCATTTTGAATCGATTGCGACGGGTCCCGGGTCCTGGAAACGCATAATTTTCGAGATATCGACGTGGAAACGTGAAAAATGATCCAATTTTTCACTTTCGAAAATTCGTGTTTTTCAGTGTAATATGCCATTTAGAATCGATTGCGACGGGTTCTGGGTCCTGAAAACGCATAATTTTCGAGATATCAACGTGGGAACGTAAAAAATGATCTAATTTTTCATTCTCAAAAATTCGTGTTTTTCAGTGTAATATGCCATTTAGAATCGATTGCGACGGGTCCCAGGTCCTGGAAACGCATAATTTTCGAGATATCGACGTGGAAACGTGAAAAATGATCCAATTTTTCAGTGTCGAAAATGAGTGTTTTTTAGTGTAATATGCCATTTAGAATCGATTGCGACGGGTCCCGGGTCCTGAAAACGCATAATTTTCGAGATATCGACGTGGAAACGTGAAAAATGATCTGATTTTACATTCCCAAAAATTCGTGTTTTTCAGTGTAATATGCCATTTAGAATCGATTGCGACGGGTCACAGGTCCTGAAAACGCATTATTTTCGAGATATTGACGTGAGAACGTGAAAAATGATCTAATTTTTCATTCTCAAAAATTCGTGTTTTTCAGTGTAATATGCCATTTAGAATCGATTGCGACGGGTCCTGGGTCCTGAAAAAGCAACATCTTCGAGATATCGACGTGAAAACGTGAAAAATGATCTCATTTTTCACCTTCGAAAATTCGTGTTTTTGAGTGTAATATGCCATTTAGAATCGATTGCGACGGGTCCCGGGTCCTGGAAACGCATAATTTACGAGATATCGACGTGGAAACGTGAAAAATGATCTAATTTTTCATTCTTAAAAATTCGTGTTTTTCAGTGTAATGTGCCATTCAGAATCGATTGCGACCGGTCCTGGGTCCTGAAAACGCATAATCTCCGAGATATCGACGTGGAAACGTGAAAAATGATCTAATTTTTCACCTTCGAAGATTCGTGTTTTAGAGTGTATCATGCCATTTAGAATTGATTGCAACGGGTCCTGGGTCCTGGAAACACATAATTTTCAAGATATCGACGTGGAAACGTGAAAAATGATCCAATTTTCCAGTTTCGAAAATGAGTGTTCTTTAGTGTAATATGCCATTGAGAATCGATTGCGACGGGTCCCGGGTCCTGAAAACGCCTAATTTTCGAGATATCGACGTGGAAACGTGAAAAATGATCTAATTTGTCATTCTCAAAAATTCGTGTTTTTCAGTGTAATATGCCATTTAGAATCGATTGCGACGGGTTCTGGGTCCTGGAAACGCATAATTTTCGAGATATCGACGTGGAAACGTGAAAAATGATCTAATTTTTCACTTCCGAAAATTCGTGTTTTTGAGTGTATTATGCCATTTCGAATCGATTGCGACGGCTACCGGTTCCTGGAAACGCATAATTTTTTAGATATCGACGTGAAAACGTGAAAAATGATCTAATTTTTCACTTCCGAAAATTCGTGTTTTTGAGTGTATTATGCCATTGAGAATCGATTGCGACGGCTACCGGGTCCTGGAAACGCATAATTTTCTAGATATCGACGTGGAAACGTGAAAAATGATCCAATTTTTCACTTTCGAAAATTCGTGTTTTCTAGTGTAATATGCCATTTAGAATCGATTGCGACGGGTCCCAGGTCCTGGAAACGCATGATTTTCAAAATATCGACGTGAAAACGTGAAAAATGATCCAATTTTTCACCTCCTAAAATTCGTGTTTTTGAGTGTAATATGCCATTTAGAATCGTTTGCGACGGGTCCCGAGTCCTGGAAACGCAAAATTTACGAGATATCGACGTGGAAACGTGAAAGATGATCCAATTTTTCACTTTCGAAAATTCGTGATTTTGAGTGTAATATGCCATTTTGAATCGATTGCGACGGGTCCCGGGTCCTGGAAACGCATAATTTTCGAGATATCGACGTGGAAACGTGAAAAATGATCCAATTTTTCACTTTCGAAAATTCGTGTTTTTGAGTGTATCATGCCATTTAGAATTGATTGCGACGGGTCCTGGGTCCTGGAAACACATAACTTTCAAGATATCGACGTGGAAACGTGAAAAGTGATCCAATTTTTCACTTTCGGAAATAAGTGTTTTTTAGTGTAATATGCCATTTAGAATCGATTGCGACGGGTCCCGGGTCCTGAAAACGCATAATTTTCGAGATATCGACGTGGAAACGTGAAAAATGATCCAATTTTTCATTCTCAAAAATTCGTGTTTTTCAGTGTAATATGCCATTTAGAATCGATTGCGACGGGTTCTGGGTCATGGAAACGCATAATTTTCGAGATATTGACGTGGAAACGTGAAAAATGATCCAATTTTTCACCTTCGAAAATTCGTGTTTTTGAGTGTAATATGCCATTTAGAATCGTTTGCGACGGGTCCCGAGTCCTGGAAACGCAAAATTTACGAGATATCGACGTGGAAACGTGAAAGATGATCCAATTTTTCATTTTCGAAAATTCGTGATTTTGAGTGTAATATGCCATTTTGAACCGATTGCGACGGGTCCCGGGTCCTGGAAACGCATAATTTTCGAGATATCGACGTGGAAACGTGAAAAATGATCCAATTTTTGAGTTCCGAAAATGAGTGTTTTTCAGTGTAATATGCCATTTAGAATCGATTGCGACGGGTCCCGGGTCCTGAAAACGCATAATTTTCGAGATATCGACGTGGAAACGGGAAAAATGATCTGATTTTTCATTCTCAAAAATTCGTGTTTTTCAGTGTAATATGCCATTTAGAATCGATTGCGACGGGTTCTGGGTCCTGGAAACGCATAATTTTCGAGATATCGACGTGGAAACGTGAAAAATGATCTAATTTTTCACTTCCGAAAATTCGTGTTTTTGAGTGTATTATGCCATTGAGAATCGATTGCGACGGCTACCGGGTCCTGGAAACGCATAATTTTCTAGATATCGACGTGAAAACGTGAAAAATGATCCAATTTTTCACTTTCGAAAATTCGTGTTTTCTAGTGTAATATGCCATTTAGAATCGATTGCGACGGGTCCCAGGTCCTGGAAACGCATGATTTTCAAAATATCGACGTGAAAACGTGAAAAATGATCCAATTTTTCACCTCCTAAAATTCGTGTTTTTGAGTGTAATATGCCATTTAGAATCGTTTGCGACGGGTCCCGAGTCCTGGAAACGCAAAATTTACGAGATATCGACGTGGAAACGTGAAAGATGATCCAATTTTTCACTTTCGAAAATTCGTGATTTTGAGTGTAATATGCCATTTTGAATCGATTGCGACGGGTCCCGGGTCCTGGAAACGCATAATTTTCGAGATATCGACGTGGAAACGTGAAAAATGATCCAATTTCTCACTTTCGAAAATTCGTGTTTTTCAGTGTAATATGCCATTTAGAATCGATTGCGACGGGTTCTGGGTCCTGAAAACGCATAATTTTCGAGATATCAACGTGGGAACGTAAAATATGATCTAATTTTTCATTCTCAAAAATTCGTGTTTTTCAGTGTAATATGCCATTTAGAATCGATTGCGACGGGTCCCAGGTCCTGGAAACGCATAATTTTCGAGATATCGACGTGGAAACGTGAAAAATGATCCAATTTTTCAGTGTCGAAAATGAGTGTTTTTTAGTGTAATATGCCATTTAGAATCGATTGCGACGGGTCCCGGGTCCTGAAAACGCATAATTTTCGAGATATCAAAGTGGAAACGTGAAAAATGATCTGATTTTACATTCCCAAAAATTCGTGTTTTTCAGTGTAATATGCCATTTAGAATCGATTGCGACGGGTCCCAGGTCCTGAAAACGCATTATTTTCGAGATATTGACGTGGAAACGTGAAAAATGATCTAATTTTTCATTCTCAAAAATTCGTGTTTTTCAGTGTAATATGCCATTTAGAATCGATTGCGACGGGTCCTGGGTCCTGAAAAAGCAACATCTTCGAGATATCGACGTGAAAACGTGAAAAATGATCTCATTTTTCACCTTCGAAAATTCGTGTTTTTGAGTGTAATATGCCATTTAGAATCGATTGCGACGGGTCCCGGGTCCTGGAAACGCATAATTTACGAGATATCGACGTGGAAACGTAAAAAATGATCTAATTTTTCATTCTTAAAAATTCGTGTTTTTCAGTGTAATGTGCCATTCAGAATCGATTGCGACCGGTCCTGGGTCCTGAAAACGCATAATCTCCGAGATATCGACGTGGAAACGTGAAAAATGATCTAATTTTTCACCTTCGAAAATTCGTGTTTTAGAGTGTATCATGCCATCTAGAATTGATTGCAACGGGTCCTGGGTCCTGGAAACACATAATTTTCAAGATATCGACGTGGAAACGTGAAAAATGATTCAATTTTCCAGTTTCGAAAATGAGTGTTTTTTAGTGTAATATGCCATTGAGAATCGATTGCGACGGGTCCCGGGTCCTGGAAACGCATAATTTACGAGATATCGACGTGGAAACGTAAAAAATGATCTAATTTTTCATTCTTAAAAATTCGTGTTTTTCAGTGTAATGTGCCATTCAGAATCGATTGCGACCGGTCCTGGGTCCTGAAAACGCATAATCTCCGAGATATCGACGTGGAAACGTGAAAAATGATCTAATTTTTTACCTTCGAAAATTCGTGTTTTAGAGTGTATCATGCCATTTAGAATTGATTGCAACGGGTCCTGGGTCCTGGAAACACATAATTTTCAAGATATCGACGTGGAAACGTGAAAAATGATTCAATTTTCCAGTTTCGAAAATGAGTGTTTTTTAGTGTAATATGCCATTGAGAATCGATTGCGACGGGTCCCGGGTCCTGGAAACGCCTAATTTTCGAGATATCGACGTGGAAACGTGAAAAATGATCTAATTTGTCATTCTCAAAAATTCGTGTTTTTCAGTGTAATATGCCATTTAGAATCGATTGCGACGGGTTCTGGGTCCTGGAAACGCATAATTTTCGAGATATCGACGTGGAAACGTGAAAAATGATCTAATTTTTCACTTCCGAAAATTCGTGTTTTTGAGTGTATTATGCCATTTCGAATCGATTGCGACGGCTACCGGTTCCTGGAAACGCATAATTTTTTAGATATCGACGTGGAAACGTGAAAAATGATCTAATTTTTCACTTCCGAAAATTCGTGTTTTTGAGTGTATTATGCCATTGAGAATCGATTGCGACGGCTACCGGGTCCTGGAAACGCATAATTTTCTAGATATCGACGTGAAAACGTGAAAAATGATCCAATTTTTCACTTTCGATAATTCGTGTTTTCTAGTGTAATATGCCATTTAGAATCGATTGCGACGGGTCCCAGGTCCTGGAAACGCATGATTTTCAAAATATCGACGTGAAAACGTGAAAAATGATCCAATTTTTCACCTCCTAAAATTCGTGTTTTTGAGTGTAATATGCCATTTAGAATCGTTTGCGACGGGTCCCGAGTCCTGGAAACGCAAAATTTACGAGATATCGACGTGGAAACGTGAAAGATGATCCAATTTTTCACTTTCGAAAATTCGTGATTTTGAGTGTAATATGCCATTTTGAATCGATTGCGACGGGTCCCGGGTCCTGGAAACGCATAATTTTCGAGATATCGACGTATAAACGTGAAAAATGATCCAATTTTTCACTTTCGAAAATTCGTGTTTTTCAGTGTAATATGCCATTTAGAATCGATTGCGACGGGTTCTGGGTACTAAAAACGCATAATTTTCGAGATATCAACGTGGGAACGTAAAAAATGATCTAATTTTTCATTCTCAAAAATTCGTGTTTTTCAGTGTAATATGCCATTTAGAATCGATTGCGACGGGTCCCAGGTCCTGGAAACGCATAATTTTCGAGATATCGACGTGGAAACGTGAAAAATGATCTAATTTTTCATTCTCAAAAATTCGTGTTTTTCAGTGTTATATGCCATTTAGAATCGATTGCGACGGGTCCTGGGTCCTGAAAAAGCAACATCTAGGAGATATCGACGTGAAAACGTGAAAAATGATCTCATTTTTCACCTTCGAAAATTCGTGTTTTTGAGTGTAATATGCCATTTAGAATCGATTGCGACGGGTCCCGGGTCCTGGAAACGCATAATTTACGAGATATCGACGTGGAAACATGAAAAATGATCTAATTTTTCATTCTCAAAAATTCGTGTTTTTCAGTGTAATGTGCCATTCAGAATCGATTGCGACCGGTCCTGGGTCCTGAAAACGCATAATCTCCGAGATATCGACGTGGAAACGTGAAAAATGATCCAATTTTTCACTTTCGAAAATTCGTGTTTTCTAGTGTAATATGCCATTTAGAATCGATTGCGACGGGTCCCAGGTCCTGGAAACGCATGATTTTCAAAATATCGACGTGAAAACGTGAAAAATGATCCAATTTTTCACCTCCTAAAATTCGTGTTTTTGAGTGTAATATGCCATTTAGAATCGTTTGCGACGGGTCCCGAGTCCTGGAAACGCAAAATTTACGAGATATCGACGTGGAAACGTGAAAGATGATCCAATTTTTCACTTTCGAAAATTCGTGATTTTGAGTGTAATATGCCATTTTGAATCGATTGCGACGGGTCCCGGGTCCTGGAAACGCATAATTTTCGAGATATCGACGTGGAAACGTGAAAAATGATCCAATTTTTCACTTTCGAAAATTCGTGTTTTTGAGTGTATCATGCCATTTAGAATTGATTGCGACGGGTCCTGGGTCCTGGAAACACATAACTTTCAAGATATCGACGTGGAAACGTGAAAAGTGATCCAATTTTTCACTTTCGGAAATGAGTGTTTTTTAGTGTAATATGCCATTTAGAATCGATTGCGACGGGTCCCGGGTCCTGAAAACGCATAATTTTCGAGATATCGACGTGGAAACGTGAAAAATGATCCAATTTTTCATTCTCAAAAATTCGTGTTTTTCAGTGTAATATGCCATTTAGAATCGATTGCGACGGGTTCTGGGTCATGGAAACGCATAATTTTCGAGATATTGACGTGGAAACGTGAAAAATGATCCAATTTTTCACCTTCGAAAATTCGTGTTTTTGAGTGTAATATGCCATTTAGAATCGTTTGCGACGGGTCCCGAGTCCTGGAAACGCAAAATTTACGAGATATCGACGTGGAAACGTGAAAGATGATCCAATTTTTCATTTTCGAAAATTCGTGATTTTGAGTGTAATATGCCATTTTGAACCGATTGCGACGGGTCCCGGGTCCTGGAAACGCATAATTTTCGAGATATCGACGTGGAAACGTGAAAAATGATCCAATTTTTGAGTTTCGAAAATGAGTGTTTTTTAGTGTAACATGCCATTTAGAATCGATTGCGACGGGTCCCGGGTCCTGAAAACGCATAATTTTCGAGATATCGACGTGGAAACGGGAAAAATGATCTGATTTTTCATTCTCAAAAATTCGTGTTTTTCAGTGTAATATGCCATTTAGAATCGATTGCGACGGGTTCTGGGTCCTGGAAACGCATAATTTTCGAGATATCGACGTGGAAACGTGAAAAATGATCTAATTTTTCACTTCCGAAAATTCGTGTTTTTGAGTGTATTATGCCATTTAGAATCGATTGCGACGGCTACCGGGTCCTGGAAACGCATAATTTTCTAGATATCGACGTGGAAACGTGAAAAATGATCCAATTTTTCACTTTCGAAAATTCGTGTTTTCTAGTGTAATATGCCATTTAGAATCGATTGCGACGGGTCCCAGGTCCTGGAAACGCATGATTTTCAAAATATCGACGTGAAAACGTGAAAAATGATCCAATTTTTCACCTCCTAAAATTCGTGTTTTTGAGTGTAATATGCCATTTAGAATCGTTTGCGACGGGTCCCGAGTCCTGGAAACGCAAAATTTACGAGATATCGACGTGGAAACGTGAAAGATGATCCAATTTTTCACTTTCGAAAATTCGTGATTTTGAGTGTAATATGCCATTTTGAATCGATTGCGACGGGTCCCGGGTCCTGGAAACGCATAATTTTCGAGATATCGACGTATAAACGTGAAAAATGATCCAATTTTTCACTTTCGAAAATTCGTGTTTTTCAGTGTAATATGCCATTTAGAATCGATTGCGACGGGTTCTGGGTCCTGGAAACGCATAATTTTCGAGATATCGACGTGGAAACGTGAAAAATGATCTAATTTTTCACTTCCGAAAATTCGTGTTTCTGAGTGTATTATGCCATTTAGAATCGATTGCGACGGCTACCGGGTCCTGGAAACGCATAATTTTCTAGATATCGACGTGGAAACGTGAAAAATGATCCAATTTTTCACTTTCGAAAATTCGTGTTTTCTAGTGTAATATGCCATTTAGAATCGATTGCGACGGGTACCAGGTCCTGGAAACGCATGATTTTTAAAATATCGACGTGAAAACGTGAAAAATGATCCAATTTTTCACCTCCTAAAATTCGTGTTTTTGAGTGTAATATGCCATTTAGAATCGTTTGCGACGGGTCCCGAGTCCTGGAAACGCAAAATTTACGAGATATCGACGTGGAAACGTGAAAGATGATCCAATTTTTCACTTTCGAAAATTCGTGATTTTGAGTGTAATATGCCATTTTGAATCGATTGCGACGGGTCCCGGGTCCTGGAAACGCATAATTTTCGAGATATCGACGTGGAAACGTGAAAAATGATCCAATATTTCACTTTCGAAAATTCGTGTTTTTCAGTGTAATATGCCATTTAGAATCGATTGCGACGGGTTCTGGGTCCTGAAAACGCATAATTTTCGAGATATCAACGTGGGAACGTGAAAAATGATCTAATTTTTCATTCTCAAAAATTCGTGTTTTTCAGTGTAATATGCCATTTAGAATCGATTGCGACGGGTCCTGGGTCCTGAAAAAGCAACATTTTCGAGATATCGACGTGAAAACGTGAAAAATGATCTCATTTTTCACCTTCGAAAATTCGTGTTTTTGAGTGTAATATGCCATTTAGAATCGATTGCGACGGGTCCCGGGTCCTGGAAACGCATAATTTACGAAATATCGACGTGGAAACGTAAAAAATGATCTAATTTTTCATTCTCAAAAATTCGTGTTTTTCAGTGTAATGTGCCATTCAGAATCGATTGCGACCGGTCCTGGGTCCTGAAAACGCATAATCTCCGAGATATCGACGTGGAAACGTGAAAGATGATCTAATTTTTCGTTGTTAAAAATTCGTGTTTTTCAGTGTAATATGCCATTTAGAATCGATTGCGACGGGTTCTGGGTCCTGGAAACGCATAATTTTTTAGATATCGACGTGGAAACGTGAAAAATGATCCAATTTTTCACTTTCGAAAATTCGTGTTTTCTAGTGTAATATGCCATTTGGAATCGATTGCGACGGGTCCCAGGTCCTGGAAACGCATGATTTTCAAGATATCGACGTGGAAACGTGAAAAATGATCCAATTTTTCACTTTCGAAAATGAGTGTTTTTTAGTGTAATATGCCATTTAGAATCGGTTGCGACGGGTCCCGGGTCCCGAAAACGCATAATTTTCGAGATATTGACGTGGAAACGGGAAAAATGATTTAATTTTTCATTCTCAAAAATTCGTGTTTTTGAGTGTAATATGCCATTTAAAATCGTTTGCGACGGGTCCCGAGTCCTGGACACGCATAATTTTCGAGATATCGACGTCAAAACGTGAAGAATGATCCAATTTTTCACTTTCGAAAATTCGTGTTTTCTAGTGTAATATGCCATTTAGAATCGATTGCGACGGGTCCCAGGTCCTGGAAACGCATGATTTTCAAGATATCGACGTGGAAACGTGAAAAATGATCCAATTTTTCACCTTCGAAAATTCGTGTTTTTGAGTGTAATATGCCATTTAGAATCGTTTGCGACGGGTCCTGGGTCCTGGAAACGCATAATTTACGAGATATCGACGTAGAAACGTGAAAAATGATCTAATTTTTCACCTTCGAAGATTCGTGTTTTTGAGTGTATCATGCCATTTAGAATTGATTGCGACGGGTCCTGGGTCCTGGAAACACATAATTTTCAAGATATCGACGTGGAAACGTGAAAAATGATCCCATTTTTCACTTTCGAAAATGAGTGTTTTTTAGTGTAATATGCCATTTAGAATCGATTGCGACGGGTTTCGGGTCCTGAAAACGCATAATTTTCGAGATATCGACGTGGAAACGTGAAAAATGATCTAATTTTTCATTCTTAAAAATTCGTGTTTTTCAGTGTAATATGCCATTTAGAATCGATTGCGACGGGTTCTGGGTCCCGGAAACGCATAATTTTCGAGATATCGACGTGGAAACGTGAAAAATGATCTATCTTTTCACCTTCGAAAATTCGTGTTTTTGAGTGTATTATGCCATTTAGAATCGATTGCGACGGCTACCGGGTCCTGGAAACGCATAATTTTTTAGATATCGACGTGGAAACGTGAAAAATGATCCAATTTTTCACTCTCGAAAATTCGTGTTTTCTAGTGTAATATGCCATTTGGAATCGATTGCGACGGATCCCAGGTCCTGGAAACGCATGATTTTCAAGATATCGACGTGGAAACGTGAAAAATGATCCAATTTTTCACCTTCGAAAATTCGTGTTTTTGAGTGTAATATGCCATTTAGAATCGTTTGCGACGGGTCCCGGGTCCTGGAAACGCATAATTTACGAGATATCGACGTGGAAACGTGAAACATGATCTAATTTTTCACTTTCGAAAATTCGTGTTTTTGAGTGTATCATGCCATTTAGAATTGATTGCGACGGGTCCTGGGTCCTGGAAACACATAACTTTCAAGATATCGACGTGGAAACGTGAAAAATGATCCAATTTTTCACTTTCGAAAATGAGTGTTTTTTAGTGTAATATGCCATTTAGAATCGATTGCGACGGGTCCCGGGTCCTGAAAACGCATAATTTTCGAGATATCGACGTGGAAACGTGAAAAATGATCCAATTTTTCATTCTCAAAAATTCGTGTTTTTCAGTGTAATATGCCATTTAGAATCGATTGCGACGGGTTCTGGGTCATGGAAACGCATAATTTTCGAGATATTGACGTGGAAACGTGAAAAATGATCCAATTTTTCACCTTCGAAAATTCGTGTTTTTGAGTGTAATATGCCATTTAGAATCGTTTGCGACGGGTCCCGAGTCCTGGAAACGCAAAATTTACGAGATATCGACGTGGAAACGTGAAAGATGATCCAATTTTTCATTTTCGAAAATTCGTGATTTTGAGTGTAATATGCCATTTTGAACCGATTGCGACGGGTCCCGGGTCCTGGAAACGCATAATTTTCGAGATATCGACGTGGAAACGTGAAAAATGATCCAATTTTTGAGTTTCGAAAATGAGTGTTTTTTAGTGTAATATGCCATTTAGAATCGATTGCGACGGGTCCCGGGTCCTGAAAACGCATAATTTTCGAGATATCGACGTGGAAACGTGAAAAATGATCTGATTTTTCATTCTCAAAAATTCGTGTTTTTCAGTGTAATATGCCATTTAGAATCGATTGCGACGGGTTCTGGGTCCTGGAAACGCATAATTTTCGAGATATCGACGTGGAAACGTGAAAAATGATCTAATTTTTCACTTCCGAAAATTCGTGTTTTTGAGTGTATTATGCCATTTAGAATCGATTGCGACGGCTACCGGGTCCTGGAAACGCATAATTTTCTAGATATCGACGTGAAAACGTGAAAAATGATCCAATTTTTCACTTTCGAAAATTCGTGTTTTCTAGTGTAATATGCCATTTAGAATCGATTGCGACGGGTCCCAGGTCCTGGAAACGCATGATTTTCAAAATATCGACGTGAAAACGTGAAAAATGATCCAATTTTTCACCTCCTAAAATTCGTGTTTTTGAGTGTAATATGCCATTCAGAATCGTTTGCGACGGGTCCCGAGTCCTGGAAACGCAAAATTTACGAGATATCGACGTGGAAACGTGAAAGATGATCCAATTTTTCACTTTCGAAAATTCGTGATTTTGAGTGTAATATGCCATTTTGAATCGATTGCGACGGGTCCCGGGTCCTGGAAACGCATAATTTTCGAGATATCGACGTGGAAACGTGAAAAATGATCCAATTTTTCACTTCCGAAAATTCGTGTTTTTCAGTGTAATATGCCATTTAGAATCGATTGCGACGGGTTCTGGGTCCTGAAAACGCATAATTTTCGAGATATCAACGTGGGAACGTAAAAAATGATCTAATTTTTCATTCTCAAAAATTCGTGTTTTTCAGTGTAATATGCCATTTAGAATCGATTGCGACGGGTCCCAGGTCCTGGAAACGCATAATTTTCGAGATATCGACGTGGAAACGTGAAAAATGATCCAATTTTTCAGTGTCGAAAATGAGTGTTTTTTAGTGTAATATGCCATTTAGAATCGATTGCGACGGGTCCCGGGTCCTGAAAACGCATAATTTTCGAGATATCGACGTGGAAACGTGAAAAATGATCTGATTTTACATTCCCAAAAATTCGTGTTTTTCAGTGTAATATGCCATTTAGAATCGATTGCGACGGGTCACAGGTCCTGAAAACGCATTATTTTCGAGATATTGACGTGAGAACGTGAAAAATGATCTAATTTTTCATTCTCAAAAATTCGTGTTTTTCAGTGTAATATGCCATTTAGAATCGATTGCGACGGGTCCTGGGTCCTGAAAAAGCAACATCTTCGAGATATCGACGTGAAAACGTGAAAAATGATCTCATTTTTCACCTTCGAAAATTCGTGTTTTTGAGTGTAATATGCCATTTAGAATCGATTGCGACGGGTCCCGGGTCCTGGAAACGCATAATTTACGAGATATCGACGTGGAAACGTGAAAAATGATCTAATTTTTCATTCTTAAAAATTCGTGTTTTTCAGTGTAATGTGCCATTCAGAATCGATTGCGACCGGTCCTGGGTCCTGAAAACGCATAATCTCCGAGATATCGACGTGGAAACGTGAAAAATGATCTCATTTTTCACCTTCGAAGATTCGTGTTTTAGAGTGTATCATGCCATTTAGAATTGATTGCAACGGGTCCTGGGTCCTGGAAACACATAATTTTCAAGATATCGACGTGGAAACGTGAAAAATGATCCAATTTTCCAGTTTCGAAAATGAGTGTTCTTTAGTGTAATATGCCATTGAGAATCGATTGCGACGGGTCCCGGGTCCTGAAAACGCCTAATTTTCGAGATATCGACGTGGAAACGTGAAAAATGATCTAATTTGTCATTCTCAAAAATTCGTGTTTTTCAGTGTAATATGCCATTTAGAATCGATTGCGACGGGTTCTGGGTCCTGGAAACGCATAATTTTCGAGATATCGACGTGGAAACGTGAAAAATGATCTAATTTTTCACTTCCGAAAATTCGTGTTTTTGAGTGTATTATGCCATTTCGAATCGATTGCGACGGCTACCGGTTCCTGGAAACGCATAATTTTTTAGATATCGACGTGGAAACGTGAAAAATGATCTAATTTTTCACTTCCGAAAATTCGTGTTTTTGAGTGTATTATGCCATTGAGAATCGATTGCGACGGCTACCGGGTCCTGGAAACGCATAATTTTCTAGATATCGACGTGGAAACGTGAAAAATGATCCAATTTTTCACTTTCGAAAATTCGTGTTTTCTAGTGTAATATGCCATTTAGAATCGATTGCGACGGGTCCCAGGTCCTGGAAACGCATGATTTTCAAAATATCGACGTGAAAACGTGAAAAATGATCCAATTTTTCACCTCCTAAAATTCGTGTTTTTGAGTGTAATATGCCATTTAGAATCGTTTGCGACGGGTCCCGAGTCCTGGAAACGCAAAATTTACGAGATATCGACGTGGAAACGTGAAAGATGATCCAATTTTTCACTTTCGAAAATTCGTGATTTTGAGTGTAATATGCCATTTTGAATCGATTGCGACGGGTCCCGGGTCCTGGAAACGCATAATTTTCGAGATATCGACGTGGAAACGTGAAAAATGATCCAATTTTTCACTTTCGAAAATTCGTGTTTTTGAGTGTATCATGCCATTTAGAATTGATTGCGACGGGTCCTGGGTCCTGGAAACACATAACTTTCAAGATATCGACGTGGAAACGTGAAAAGTGATCCAATTTTTCACTTTCGGAAATAAGTGTTTTTTAGTGTAATATGCCATTTAGAATCGATTGCGACGGGTCCCGGGTCCTGAAAACGCATAATTTTCGAGATATCGACGTGGAAACGTGAAAAATGATCCAATTTTTCATTCTCAAAAATTCGTGTTTTTCAGTGTAATATGCCATTTAGAATCGATTGCGACGGGTTCTGGGTCATGGAAACGCATAATTTTCGAGATATTGACGTGGAAACGTGAAAAATGATCCAATTTTTCACCTTCGAAAATTCGTGTTTTTGAGTGTAATATGCCATTTAGAATCGTTTGCGACGGGTCCCGAGTCCTGGAAACGCAAAATTTACGAGATATCGACGTGGAAACGTGAAAGATGATCCAATTTTTCATTTTCGAAAATTCGTGATTTTGAGTGTAATATGCCATTTTGAACCGATTGCGACGGGTCCCGGGTCCTGGAAACGCATAATTTTCGAGATATCGACGTGGAAACGTGAAAAATGATCCAATTTTTGAGTTTCGAAAATGAGTGTTTTTCAGTGTAATATGCCATTTAGAATCGATTGCGACGGGTCCCGGGTCCTGAAAACGCATAATTTTCGAGATATCGACGTGGAAACGGGAAAAATGATCTGATTTTTCATTCTCAAAAATTCGTGTTTTTCAGTGTAATATGCCATTTAGAATCGATTGCGACGGGTTCTGGGTCCTGGAAACGCATAATTTTCGAGATATCGACGTGGAAACGTGAAAAATGATCTAATTTTTCACTTCCGAAAATTCGTGTTTTTGAGTGTATTATGCCATTTAGAATCGATTGCGACGGCTACCGGGTCCTGGAAACGCATAATTTTCTAGATATCGACGTGAAAACGTGAAAAATGATCCAATTTTTCACTTTCGAAAATTCGTGTTTTCTAGTGTAATATGCCATTTAGAATCGATTGCGACGGGTCCCAGGTCCTGGAAACGCATGATTTTCAAAATATCGACGTGAAAACGTGAAAAATGATCCAATTTTTCACCTCCTAAAATTCGTGTTTTTGAGTGTAATATGCCATTTAGAATCGTTTGCGACGGGTCCCGAGTCCTGGAAACGCAAAATTTACGAGATATCGACGTGGAAACGTGAAAGATGATCCAATTTTTCACTTTCGAAAATTCGTGATTTTGAGTGTAATATGCCATTTTGAATCGATTGCGACGGGTCCCGGGTCCTGGAAACGCATAATTTTCGAGATATCGACGTGGAAACGTGAAAAATGATCCAATTTCTCACTTTCGAAAATTCGTGTTTTTCAGTGTAATATGCCATTTAGAATCGATTGCGACGGGTTCTGGGTCCTGAAAACGCATAATTTTCGAGATATCAACGTGGGAACGTAAAATATGATCTAATTTTTCATTCTCAAAAATTCGTGTTTTTCAGTGTAATATGCCATTTAGAATCGATTGCGACGGGTCCCAGGTCCTGGAAACGCATAATTTTCGAGATATCGACGTGGAAACGTGAAAAATGATCCAATTTTTCAGTGTCGAAAATGAGTGTTTTTTAGTGTAATATGCCATTTAGAATCGATTGCGACGGGTCCCGGGTCCTGAAAACGCATAATTTTCGAGATATCAAAGTGGAAACGTGAAAAATGATCTGATTTTACATTCCCAAAAATTCGTGTTTTTCAGTGTAATATGCCATTTAGAATCGATTGCGACGGGTCCCAGGTCCTGAAAACGCATTATTTTCGAGATATTGACGTGGAAACGTGAAAAATGATCTAATTTTCATTCTCAAAAATTCGTGTTTTTCAGTGTAATATGCCATTTAGAATCGATTGCGACGGGTCCTGGGTCCTGAAAAAGCAACATCTTCGAGATATCGACGTGAAAACGTGAAAAATGATCTCATTTTTCACCTTCGAAAATTCGTGTTTTTGAGTGTAATATGCCATTTAGAATCGATTGCGACGGGTCCCGGGTCCTGGAAACGCATAATTTACGAGATATCGACGTGGAAACGTAAAAATGATCTAATTTTTCATTCTTAAAAATTCGTGTTTTTCAGTGTAATGTGCCATTCAGAATCGATTGCGACCGGTCCTGGGTCCTGAAAACGCATAATCTCCGAGATATCGACGTGGAAACGTGAAAAATGATCTAATTTTTCACCTTCGAAAATTCGTGTTTTAGAGTGTATCATGCCATCTAGAATTGATTGCAACGGGTCCTGGGTCCTGGAAACACATAATTTTCAAGATATCGACGTGGAAACGTGAAAAATGATTCAATTTTCCAGTTTCGAAAATGAGTGTTTTTTAGTGTAATATGCCATTGAGAATCGATTGCGACGGGTCCCGGGTCCTGGAAACGCATAATTTACGAGATATCGACGTGGAAACGTAAAAAATGATCTAATTTTTCATTCTTAAAAATTCGTGTTTTTCAGTGTAATGTGCCATTCAGAATCGATTGCGACCGGTCCTGGGGTCCTGAAAACGCATAATCTCCGAGATATCGACGTGGAAACGTGAAAAATGATCTAATTTTTTACCTTCGAAAATTCGTGTTTTAGAGTGTATCATGCCATTTAGAATTGATTGCAACGGGTCCTGGGTCCTGGAAACACATAATTTTCAAGATATCGACGTGGAAACGTGAAAATGATTCAATTTTCCAGTTTCGAAAATGAGTGTTTTTTAGTGTAATATGCCATTGAGAATCGATTGCGACGGGTCCCGGGTCCTGGAAACGCCTAATTTTCGAGATATCGACGTGGAAACGTGAAAAATGATCTAATTTGTCATTCTCAAAAATTCGTGTTTTTCAGTGTAATATGCCATTTAGAATCGATTGCGACGGGTTCTGGGTCCTGGAAACGCATAATTTTCGAGATATCGACGTGGAAACGTGAAAAATGATCTAATTTTTCACTTCCGAAAATTCGTGTTTTTGAGTGTATTATGCCATTTCGAATCGATTGCGACGGCTACCGGTTCCTGGAAACGCATAATTTTTTAGATATCGACGTGGAAACGTGAAAAATGATCTAATTTTTCACTTCCGAAAATTCGTGTTTTTGAGTGTATTATGCCATTTAGAATCGATTGCGACGGCTACCGGGTCCTGGAAACGCATAATTTTCTAGATATCGACGTGAAAACGTGAAAAATGATCCAATTTTTCACTTTCGAAAATTCGTGTTTTCTAGTGTAATATGCCATTTAGAATCGATTGCGACGGGTCCCAGGTCCTGGAAACGCATGATTTTCAAAATATCGACGTGAAAACGTGAAAAATGATCCAATTTTTCACCTCCTAAAATTCGTGTTTTTGAGTGTAATATGCCATTTAGAATCGTTTGCGACGGGTCCCGAGTCCTGGAAACGCAAAATTTACGAGATATCGACGTGGAAACGTGAAAGATGATCCAATTTTTCACTTTCGAAAATTCGTGATTTTGAGTGTAATATGCCATTTTGAATCGATTGCGACGGGTCCCGGGTCCTGGAAACGCATAATTTTCGAGATATCGACGTATAAACGTGAAAATGATCCAATTTTTCACTTTCGAAAATTCGTGTTTTTCAGTGTAATATGCCATTTAGAATCGATTGCGACGGGTTCTGGGTCCTAAAAACGCATAATTTTCGAGATATCAACGTGGGAACGTAAAAAATGATCTAATTTTTCATTCTCAAAAATTCGTGTTTTTCAGTGTAATATGCCATTTAGAATCGATTGCGACGGGTCCCAGGTCCTGGAAACGCATAATTTTCGAGATATCGACGTGGAAACGTGAAAAATGATCTAATTTTCATTCTCAAAAATTCGTGTTTTTCAGTGTTATATGCCATTTAGAATCGATTGCGACGGGTCCTGGGTCCTGAAAAAGCAACATCTAGGAGATATCGACGTGAAAACGTGAAAAATGATCTCATTTTTTCACCTTCGAAAATTCGTGTTTTTGAGTGTAATATGCCATTTAGAATCGATTGCGACGGGTCCCGGGTCCTGGAAACGCATAATTTACGAGATATCGACGTGGAAACGTGAAAAATGATCTAATTTTTCATTCTCAAAAATTCGTGTTTTTCAGTGTAATGTGCCATTCAGAATCGATTGCGACCGGTCCTGGGTCCTGAAAACGCATAATCTCCGAGATATCGACGTGGAAACGTGAAAAATGATCCAATTTTTCACTTTCGAAAATTCGTGTTTTCTAGTGTAATATGCCATTTAGAATCGATTGCGACGGGTCCCAGGTCCTGGAAACGCATGATTTTCAAAATATCGACGTGAAAACGTGAAAAATGATCCAATTTTTCACCTCCTAAAATTCGTGTTTTTGAGTGTAATATGCCATTTAGAATCGTTTGCGACGGGTCCCGAGTCCTGGAAACGCAAAATTTACGAGATATCGACGTGGAAACGTGAAAGATGATCCAATTTTTCACTTTCGAAAATTCGTGATTTTGAGTGTAATATGCCATTTTGAATCGATTGCGACGGGTCCCGGGTCCTGGAAACGCATAATTTTCGAGATATCGACGTGGAAACGTGAAAAATGATCCAATTTTTCACTTTCGAAAATTCGTGTTTTTGAGTGTATCATGCCATTTAGAATTGATTGCGACGGGTCCTGGGTCCTGGAAACACATAACTTTCAAGATATCGACGTGGAAACGTGAAAAGTGATCCAATTTTTCACTTTCGGAAATGAGTGTTTTTTAGTGTAATATGCCATTTAGAATCGATTGCGACGGGTCCCGGGTCCTGAAAACGCATAATTTTCGAGATATCGACGTGGAAACGTGAAAAATGATCCAATTTTTCATTCTCAAAAATTCGTGTTTTTCAGTGTAATATGCCATTTAGAATCGATTGCGACGGGTTCTGGGTCATGGAAACGCATAATTTTCGAGATATTGACGTGGAAACGTGAAAAATGATCCAATTTTTCACCTTCGAAAATTCGTGTTTTTGAGTGTAATATGCCATTTAGAATCGTTTGCGACGGGTCCCGAGTCCTGGAAACGCAAAATTTACGAGATATCGACGTGGAAACGTGAAAGATGATCCAATTTTTCATTTTCGAAAATTCGTGATTTTGAGTGTAATATGCCATTTTGAACCGATTGCGACGGGTCCCGGGTCCTGGAAACGCATAATTTTCGAGATATCGACGTGGAAACGTGAAAAATGATCCAATTTTTGAGTTTCGAAAATGAGTGTTTTTTAGTGTAACATGCCATTTAGAATCGATTGCGACGGGT